>OMKI01014384.1:44938-58036 GCA_900302315.1 Phycis blennoides | reverse complement strand
GAGTGAGGCGTGAGGAGGAGGAGGAGGAGGAGGAGGAGGAGGAGGAGGTGTGAAGGTCCTGTACCGGACTGACAGGAGGAGAGAGTGTGTGTGTGTGTTTGTTTGTTTCTCTTTGTTTCTCTTTGATCGCGTGTGTTTGTGTGTGTGTGTGTGTGTGTGTGTGGGCCCTGCGTGTGTATGTGTCTGTGTATGTCCTTTATTCTAGAGGACAAAGGCAGTCCATTCCATCTGCAACACTGTGTCATTCGCTTAGCGCCCGATACAACTCAAGGCTTACTAAGGGTGGAGGAGGAGGACAAATAAAATACATGGATGTATTTCTTCTCTTGTCTCGGCCAGCATCGGATATCAAAGGGAAACCGATACGCCTAAGATTAAACGCTCCAGTGACTATATTCTGCCATCGCTTTAAACTGTGCAGGATCGGCTGTGAATCCCGGTTTTAAAAACAATTGTAAAAAAGAAAGGAAGAAGGAATCTCTCTGGACATTTCTCTTGTCTGCCATTGTTTTCCCTTGGATTAAAAAAAACTTAAACAATCACTCCACGTCAGACCAGTCCAGACCAAACCTGCCAGCTGGCTTAGACTAGTAGGTGGTGGGGAGGTGGGCGTGTGGTGCAGCCATGGTGGTGACCTGTCTGGAGCTGGAGCTCCGACACCATGGGAAGACATTGCGGGACTACTTTACCTGTAAGCGTACCTGCTCGGCCTGCGGGCTCCGGGCCCTGCAGCCCCGCTGGCTCATCGCTGGGCAGGCGCTGTTGCCCTGCCTGCTGCCTGGCCTGGGCACGGTGGGGGCCGGCACGCTCGTGGATGTCGTGCAAGTAGGTGACCGTGCTACCCCTTGAAGCATGTCTGAGTAATCTAAAAGGGTAAAGGGGGCGTTTAGCAGACACTTTTGTCCAAAGCGACTTACAAACCCGTACATTTGTGGGGTTCGACACGTGGACAGTTGGAGGTGGGGGATCAAGGGACAGACAGACAGAGAGTGACATGAAGTCAGTTAAACATTGATAGGCCTCAGGATGACGTCTTCATGAATGTAATTGTGTGTGTAGGGGAGGGCCGGTGAGGGGGGGGTGTAGTACCAATGTCTCAACAATATCCCATGACAATGTTATACTCCCTAACTACATGCAAAATGTATAAGGCTCATGACGAGATAAGGATAAAAATGAGATAAGACGTTCATGCCCAAACATGCCCAAGTTCCCACATGGGCATGTTTTAAATACCTTGCTGAGCCGGCCGTGCCGTCTGTGCCTGCCTGCCGTGTAATGTGATGTGTGAGATGCGCTCCATGTGCTCTGCGTGATGTAGCTGCCGTATGTCATGTTAACAGAGACTTCATCCTTGTAACACGTACCTTAATCTGCAGGACGTACCAAAAGGATGTGCTCATTTAGAGGTCAAATAGATAGTAGGCCTAGGCTCAATTATAGTATGTTTATTGATGCCATATTTAATTAAACATATAGGAAGTATAACGCTTTCTCTGTAACTATTCCCCTTGTATGGTGTCCCTAGCTCTCTCTGATTAGTAAATAGACAATACCCCGGTGCCGAGATCAGCCTTTCATTTAGAAGGACTGGAGGTATAAGATCTACGGTACAATAACTAAACTTTATTTTGTAAGTATTTGTGTGTGTGTGTGTGTGTGTGTGTGTGTGTGTGTGTGTGTTTCAGCACTGGGAGGTGTTCCAGCAGATCACTGAAGTGTTTATCTTGGTACCTGCCTTGTTGGGACTGAAGGGGAACCTGGAGATGACCTTAGCATCCAGGCTGTCAACCGCCGTGAGCCCCAAAACACACCAGGCACACATGCATGAAGACAGCTTCTAATATTTTTGTCCATATCTAATAATACAACTAGCGGTGCAATCAATACCGATACTACAATTGGATAGCCTGATAGTCTAGTGCTATCCTAGTGCTCTACTGTCTAGTGCAGTGGTTCTCAACTGGTGGGTCGTGGACCCGTTTTCAGTGGGTCGCGGGTCTTTGTCCGGGCAAAAGTATATATTTTTTTTTATCCAGTGCTTTTATTTTGAAGAGGATTTTTTATGCAGCGGAGTGTCGTCTGTTTTTTATTGCCTGAATAAGTGACTGAATAGTTTAATAGTACAGTTACTGAAGTGTTATGTTATGTTAAATACATTTCAGAAGTTGAACATTTTCCTTGATTTGGATCGCGGCTTGTCATTAAGGGGGGATGATGGGTCCCGAAGCCAGACCAGTTGAGAACCACTGGTCTAGTGTATCAGAGGTTATACATAGTGCAATGAGATCAAACACAATAACACACAGCCACACAATGCCAAATACCTGATTCTTTACATTTTGACAAATGAAGGTATGCAAGATCTCTCTCTCTCAAGATCTCTAATTGAAAGAAATGCTACATCTACTTCTATTATATTTTCTGCTCAATTAAAGCCATGGACCAGCTTGGTTCCACACAATACTTCATGTTTAGGGGATCGGCGTCAATATTATTAATGCAAGCGGTATCAATGCTGATCTGCTGTTATTAAGATGAGGGGTTGCTTGGAATAGTCACTTTTTTTTGTTTTAATTGTGTTTCCATGTGCCTCTTTCCTCTGTGAAGGCCAACACTGGGCAAATGGATGACCCTGGGCAGCAGTGGGGGATGGTGTGTAGCAACCTGGCTCTCATCCAGGTAACGCTAATGTAAAGGCCCCATTACCAACCATTACCATACTCCAGTTTATCTATCTATCTGTCTATCTATCACGAGGGGCGGCAGTAGCTTGGTGGATAGAGCGGGTGGACAGAGCGGGTCACCGTAGGGCCAGCGATTCCATCCCCTCGATCCCTACCTCAAACTGTCCTTGCTCCCCGGGTGCTGAACATAGCAGCCCACTGTTCCTATGTACCATAGGAGGGGTCAAATGCAGAGAGCAAATGCCCACTGCTCCTATGTACTATAGGAGGGGTCAAATGCAGAGAGCAAATGCCCACTGCTCCTATGTACCATAGGAGGGGTCAAATGCAGAGAGCAAATGCCCACTGCTCCTATGTACTATAGGAGGGGTCAAATGCAGAGAGCAAATTTCATTCCCATATCTAAAAAAAAATACTGAGAATGACCAATAAAGACCGAACGGTCCTCTCTCTCTCTCTATCATCATGCGTACTGCTCTTTATAGCATTACAATACACTGACACATGGCAGGACACATTATACTTTGCCATACATATTCTGCATGATCATCACCTATTTGACTATAGCTAAATAATAATCACATGCATTCTACTTTCTCATAATTACTATATACACATAAGCAACACACATCATAGATATCATAACATTAATACTTTTGTTTTTTCTCTCTACACTTTGACTACACTTTGTTTTTTACTTTAAGTCGTTTTTTTGTTAAAGCTACTGTAGGCAACACTCGAGCGCTATAATTTAGAATAATTTGTAAGAAATGGCATAGCCATCCGTCAGCCATTTGTAAGCTACTGTGAGAATATGGCATTTGGACTTCACTGCACCTACCTCTGTATGAGCAAATCCAATGTTTGACCACTCCCAGCTCATTTCTGACCAATCAGGGCATCTCTTTTGTTATTGATTCGGTAATCCATCTTGCTTGTCACGTGTGGGTGAAATGCAACACTGTATCTGAATCTTGCTCTCTGCTGCTCTTTTCTGCTCACTGTGTTTACAACTCTGCATTACAACTCCTCAATGTGGAAAATAATGCTCATATTACTGATGACGCTCATATCGATGATCATGATCATGTAGAATGTACTGCGATATCTATACTATGGTCATGTAAGATGAGTTAATTCATTCATTCATTCATCAGCATTAAATATCCTACTGCTTTCTCTGTGCTCTGTGCCACGCCAGGTTCAGGCCACCGTGGTGGGCTTCCTAGCGGCGATGGCTGCGGTGCTGCTGGGGCTGCTGACCAAGGGGCAGGCGGACATGATCCAGGCTTCTGTTCTCTGTGCCAGCAGTGTCACCACCGCTTTCACCGCTGCTCTGTCTCTAGGTCAGCCTGTAGCCTAGCAAATCATATCATAGTAATATACATTTGAATTCCGTTATAATTACAATGATGTGTATTCATATTTTAGAATCAACATGAATATTAATGTAAATGTACATATTACTACTACTACTACTATGAATAATAATAATAATAATAATAATAATAATAATAATAATAATAATAATAATAATAATGAATTGCTTTATTAATATAGTAGTATATATTATATATATAATTAACTTTTCTAGATATTCAAAGACACTTTGTAGAGACAAGAACCAGGTGAAAAACAAAAAAGACAAAAAAAGTCACATTTCAGAACTTCTACAAAGTACACGAGTGAACAGAAAGCGGGACAGAGGTTTGAAGGACTCAGGGGTTACTTGGTCTCTGATGCGAGAGTGAGTCAGCAGATAATAATAATAATAATAATACATTTTATTTGAGGGTGCCTTTCAGGACACCCAAGGACACCTTACAGTGCAGGAGAATACAGTTAAATTGTTAAACCAGCCAGTCATGGCAAAGACATGACTAGCATGAATAAAACAAGACAAGACATAAGGTGGGTAGACACGTGTGGGAGGAGAGAATAAAACAGTTATACTGTGAAGATGAGCCAAGTGGACAGTATACTGAACATTACAGTGAATAGGCCAGTTTGAACAGGTGAGTTTTGAGGTGGGATTTGAATGCTGTTATGGTTTTTAGATGGGAATCAGAATAGTTCTGGATGTGCTGCAGACATGAAAAAGTTTGAATGAAAACTAAAAACTATAACTATCAAAAAAGGATGTTGCGATTGAAATGGCGTGCTGACCTGTGGGCTTGTTGGTGTGTGTGAAGGGTTGGTGACGGTGGCTGTGATCATTGGCTCCTGGAAGCTGGGCATCAACCCGGACAATGTGGCCACGCCCATCGCAGCCAGCCTGGGTGACCTCATCACCGTGTCACTGCTCGCCGCCATCAGCAGTTTCCTGTTCAACCTAAGAGGTCAGAGGTCACACTCACACTTTGTTGTGATCATACCGCATTGTTCACTGCTGCCATCATCCACTGTAGTCCTAATAGATTTTAGGAGAATAAAAAGTCATTTGTAGATAAAAAAAAAAATAATTGATTGAGTATTTAGATGCATTAAAAGTGGGCTTTTCTGCACTCACAAGATGGCAGCAAAGGGCAATTTAGATTATTCCCATTTATTCTCTCTATCAACTAAGATTATTATTGCAATATTAGATTGTGATGACCTGTACCTCACCACTGCTATTTGATTGATTCTGCTGTTGTTGGTTTCTCTCTAAAAAACACAAAGTATAAATAATGTGTACTGTGATGTTCCTCCAGACCTGTGGTTCCTGCCCCCTGCAGTGTGCCTCTTCTTCCTGGCGCTCATACCGCTGTGGGTCTCCGTCGCCCGCCGCTCCCCACCAATTAGAGAGGTTCTGAGGTCGGGCTGGCAGCCAGTCATAGTGGCCATGACCCTCAGCAGGTACCCAGAACACACGCTTCTTCACCCACATTCGCTAGGATTTCACCACTTCTTATTGAAATGTTGAGATGTTATTTGACATGGACACAGATTTTCCACAACTAGCTAAGTTACACATTAAACAAATATTTGTGGTGTGTGTGTGTGTGTGTGTGTGTTGTATTGCGCTTTGTCTCTAGCATCAGCGGTCTGATTCTTGACAAGACAGTGAGCGATCCAAAGTTTGAAGGCATGGCGATATTTACACCAGTTATTAATGGTAAGGTCAATTTGTGCTTGATGTAGAGGAGCCTGAACCTCATTTTAGAGGTGAAGAATTACCTCAGATGTAGCATTAAATGCTTTACTCTATAGGTTCACTTTTAGGCTCGAATGTAATAAAGAAACAGATGGGAAACCTATATTTTTCCTCATGGCCATTTCTTAAACTTGGTGTTGCTTTAAAAAGAAGTATTATTTACGGACATTAATGGACTTACCATGGAAGAGTGCAATGGCCTAATTAATTAAGTTGGATTTTTTTTGCAGTCTGTCTGAAGGTTGACAGGTTTATTATTTTTGGGCTCTTTTTTGGGGTAAATGTTTAGAGTAAGGAGGAGTGGCTGGTTGCTGCCTGTATCTCCAGAAGCAGGTCCAATGTCGTGTGTTTTTCCCTCCCCACAATGAGCCATACAAAGTAGAGTGGGCAATAACAATGGGCTTGACTTAAACCGCACGCCTGTCGAGAATGTAAAGTAACCGCGGGTCGCCGCTCGCCTCCACAGTCACCTCTGTCAGCCTGCGCACAATACAAGACTCCCTAGTACAGGAAGTCCATTTGCATTCTAATCAGTGTCGCGTTCTACCCTCCACTGGCTGTTCCACTGCTGAAATACTCTCCATGTTTTTACTCTCCTGTCTTTTAAGGTTGTATAATTCTTCAAGCCTCTGATTAATAAATGAACTGGTGCAATTTTTTATCATAAATATGACTGAACAGTTTATGGCAAAGATAGAGTTGATCGGCTCTGTTGAATGTCCTCCAAACTATACAATGGTTGGTATGTTTTCCATAGGGATGAATCCATGAACAGGCCTCTCAAGTCCCGAGATTAGAGGGGTTTTCAGCCTATTCATTTACTCCCATACTCCATGCATACCCCCATTTTAACAATAAGATCTTCTCAGACAGTTAAAAAGCCAGCTGTTAGCTGAATGATGTCCTGACCACTTCTCTCTCCCACAGGCGTTGGGGGGAACCTGGTGGCCATCCAAGCCAGCAGGATCTCAACCTACCTCCACTCCTGGAGTGCTCCTGGGTCTCTGCCCTACGAGATGGCCAGCATCAGGCCTGACCCCTGTGTGACCTTCTGCTCTGAAGGTCCAGTGCTTTGCCAGTCTCCACATCTCTGATGTGTACCAACTCTGCACTATATCCAGCAGCTATTCTGCATCGTCATTTTTGGGAAATGACTCCAATTTTGTTTGTTTAATTATACTTAAACTATTTAATAAGATATTATTTGACAATTTTATAGATTGATGATAAGATATATTTGACGATAATACTTCCTAATCTTCTTAATCCTTATTTGTTATTGTCAAGGCGATGGACATTTAATATAGGTGCATCATGAGGTGTTCAAGGTTTGTGCCTCTTAATTCAAATTCAAATTCGTCCCCAAGAGATCTATACCTCCTTCCAGAAGGCAGAAGCTAGAAGAGGTGCTGAACTGTGCAGAGCGAGGCCACTGATCTGGAAGTTCAATATATTGATTGATGTGTGATCTGCAGGGGTAAACTCCAAGTCGGCCAGAGTCCTGGTGTTCCTGGTGGTGCCAGGCCACCTGCTTTTCCTTTACACCATCCACCTCTTCCAGGGAGGCCATGCCGCCATCACCCCCGCCTTCATCATCTGCTACCTGTGTGCCGCTGTTCTCCAGGTCAGACTATACTGGCCTGATGCTGCATTCAAGACCAAAGGTCGTGAAAATAGCTCTAGCTTATTTACATTATCCATGAGTGGAACTTGAGTAGACTCATATCAGAACCAATATTTTGTTCAACATAAGCATGATAAAGCACAATCATAATAAGAACAAAATAATATTGTGCTGAACTTCTACAATACAGTTGAATAGTTTTGGCTGTGGCAAACTTGCCAGTTTGACCTTGCATTGACATCTAAAAAGACAATCATTAATCAATATGACTCATAAGCAATAGTACCGTGGCAGTAACAACAGCCTGCCATTGAGAGAGATAAGAAATGGCTGAGTATGGGTTGAATTCCATGTCACCGATGGGCACAGGCCTATAACTACCATGCAGGACACAGAGTTTATGCACAGCACTATGTATTTTTCTTCATGCTCATTTCCTTAAATACATCTTCAACGGCAATACCCAAATTAGAGGGACCGTGGTATTACTATTTTTAGCTTTTGGTGAGTTAGTATAGACATTGGTTTGGAAAAAGGATAATTTGTGCCTTTGGTAATCTAGCTTTTTATTTTTATGTTTTCAACATTGAAATTTATAGGTGGTGCTTCTGCTCTATGTGGCCGACCTGATCGTTCGATGGATGTGGCACCAGGGGATGGACCCGGATAACTTCTCCATCCCCTACCTGACCGCTCTGGGGGATTTGCTGGGGACAGGGCTGCTGGCTCTGAGTTTCAGGGTGTTGGTGCTGGCCTGTTCCAGGAGTGTGACTTGATGACTGAAGTGTGGTTCCGGGTTCAATGTTGAGCCTCTGGGACATTCCCTGCTGATCTTCAATGCAGCTGGGTACAAAAACACACGGGGAGTTAAGCGAAGAGCTGTATGTGTGTTGGGCTTCATGCAACAGCTGTGTGAGTGGCATACTGTCGTAGATACTTCTGCACAATCACAAGGTATCCAGATCTCAATGTGTGTGTTCACTCACTTTTGTCAACAGCCACTAGTCAACTGACGCTATAGTCAAAGCAAACATCCGTTCCGAATAGGCGATTATTATGGTGGATTTACAGCTGTAATCCTAACCAAGTGTACACAGTTTAATTTTTTGTGAGCGCTTTGATCTCCATAGGTAAATGATTGTACTGAAGCAATAATTACAAACAAGGTTGTTTTGACTTAAAAATAGACTATGATGCTGATCATGCACTTCTAAAATGAAACCCTAGATGTCACTTGATTTATGTTAATTAGTTTTGTGACTTTTTAAAGGACTATGGCAGTGTAATTGTTGGCTTATTGCCAGCACTGGAGAAATCCCCTACTTGGATTTCCATGTTGAAAATGTGATTGACCTGAATGTCTTTTTCATTGCATAAACTCAAATCAAATTTTTGGCTAATTGAAAACCACCACAAAAGCATAATGCAAACATTTGAAAGCAATTAAATGTAATTCCAGATAAACAGATACCAAGTGACTCCCGCCCTAAGTTCCCTAAGTATTTTCTACCAGATTGATGATAAAATGAATGGTGCTCAAGGTACAACTATGCACGCAAACTTTGTAAATGACAGTGAACATCTCCAGTGATGGTTATAAGTCAAAATGAGACCAGTATAGAACTTTAAACTCTATCAAGGCAAAATAGTTTATCACATGCAACTCAATGTGAGTATGAGATGTCATATTATTAACCGATGCCTTAATGTCCATCTGACTGATAATGCCTGATAGTATATTAACTTTTACATTGGCAGGTAGGCAGTAGGTAGTCTGCGTTATTCAAACAAAATACAGTTTTAGCATTTGTAGGCTATACAATGTATATCTGCTTACATTTATTTAATGGTATCTTTGTGAGAGTATTTAAAAAAATATTGTATTAGTATTTAGTTTGCATCACTGTGAAAGGCCATAAAACACATGCACCTTTATATCTAAAAAATGGGTAACACTTGTATAATAATAATAAGGGTACATTACTAAACCATTAGGTAACATGAGTTTATTTCCGAATGTTGTTCATGTTTACCATGGTATTAATTGATACAATATTTAATAGGGTTAGGGTTAGTGAGTTATCACTACTACTGATTGTAAATGGTGTACCATTGCAACCAGATTCAATTTAACTAACAAGTTAAAGAAGAACTGAACTACAATACAAAAACCTAACCTGAACCCACTACCCTAACCATAACCCCAATGCTATATAATAATGCTTATTAATGCATTAACTAATGTTAATGAATGGTTCATTATTGTACCCTTGTAAGTGTTATCAAACATTGTAACACTTTAGCTAGTACAATGTGCTTATTGTCTCCCAAAGACAATAAGCATAATGTACTAGCTGCTATCAGCAATTGTTGCTCACCCCACTTTGTTGTGATTCAGTTATGTTTTGATTGAGTCTCGTAATTCTCAGTCCACTATATAGCAATGACCAGGAGACCATGACAACCGTGGGACTCAATCAAAACACAATTGAATCATAACAAAGCAGGGCGAGCAAAAAACTTAAAATCAGCAAATATATAATGTATTTCTTGCCACTATGTATTTAGTTTGGTTGGAATAAAAGCTTTTCTCAATGTAAAGTCGGATATGTGTAGTGCCATTGTTGAGAACTCAGTTATGGTTGCAGTCACAATCCAATCTGACTTTAGCTCACAGTAGGCCTACATGCTAAGCCTCATTCTCTCCATACATGACTGAAATACTCTCCCTGGTTTTTCCCTCATTACCTAATGCTGATATAGGGACCACGACATAGTACACTATTATGGGAATAAGTATATGGTGAATTTGGACACCAATTATGCGCCGACATAGGAATTAGGTGTACGCAACACGCAAAGATGTCTCACACCCTAAAATGGTGCACTATAGGGCCTGTGTGTGTGTTTATATCATACCATACCACACACATACACAGAATATCAACTGCTTCAACATGTTTATTTGCAGACTCACCATATGCCTGTTTTGGTTGAACTTTTTTCAACAGAGCCACAAATATTGCAATAAATTACAAGAAAACTGTCATTGTTGCAAAGGTTTGTACAGTACATGGTTGAACGGGTCACAGTTCCAAAAATTGGTAATTATGAGTAAAGGCCCATCATCAAAGGCACATAGTTTAAAGACATTCATCTTCTAAATGTGATATAAATAGTACCGTTAACCTTTTTTCCTCTTGTTGATATCGCCTAGAAATTTAATTTCTGGTGCAAAATCCATGAAATCAGCAGCAGTTTTCATGGAACAATTTGTGTCCAGCATACACACATACAGTAAGACAATAATCATGTTATGGCTCAACTTTTGGAGTTAGACAAAATAAAAGCTTGGCTCTCTCATACATTCCACTTTTTCACTCAAGTGGCATTGTCTTTGTCAGAGAGATAGATTTTTTTGTAAATATTGTTTCTGTTTCTGTAAAAGAACTTCTCTTTTGACTTGTCTGTGACCACAATGGAACGTTTCAGAATCAACGTCCACACATCCGACCTCAAGTCAAGGCTGCTCTCCGATCCAAACGCCTTCACCTGAACTTCAGGTAGGCGGGCATGGAGTAGTTGAAGAGGAGGAAGTCCATGCGGTACAGGTTGTACAGCTTCTTCTGGTAAAAGGGGTTGATGTTGTCGAAGAACTGGGCCGCCATGTCCCCCGTGGTCCTGGTGCTCTTGGAGGAGGCGGGGAAGGCCACCTGCTCCTCCACCCCGGCCAGCCGCAGCACGTAGCTGGAGTCCTGCTCCAGCGTCTCGTACTTGCCCACCACATCGTAGTGGATGAGGCAGGGGTGGCACAGCGAGTGCACCCGCTCCCAGTGCTCGTTGAAGGGCTCCTCGCGCTGCGTGGCCGGGTCCACCAGGTAGTACACAAACTCCTGGAAGGACACGTCGGCGCCCGCCTCCAGCGCTTCGGGCCGCGGGTCGACCCGGTGGCGCCGCACGATCTTGGTGCCGTAGCGCTTGTGGAAGGCCGTGTTGTAGCTGCGCGTGAACTTGTTGCGGTAGGCCGACACCAGCCGCTCGAAGGGCTCCCGCACAAACACAAACTTGAGGTAGGAGCGCAGCCGCTGGTTGATCTCGGCCGTGGAGTACTCGGAGAGCGTGCGCAGGTTGCCCGCCACGTGGGCCTCGTGGGCGGGGATGGCCAGTGGGTCGCGGTGGGGGCCGGCGGCGCCCGTCAGCACCATCAGCACGCGCTTCCAGTTGGTGCACGCCACCTTGGGCACGTAGCAGTAGAGCAGGCCGTGCCGGTCGTCCACCATGACGTGCTTCAGGTCCTCGGGGATCAGCACGCGCCGCTTGCGGGTGTAGGAGCGGCACGCCTCCTCCAGCAGCTCCCGCCGGCCCTGGTGGGCGGCCTGCACCGAGGACTCCACCTGTCGGGACCACAGCACCAACCGTTACTGTCCTTGTTCATATCATTGTGATCTGAGAGATGTTCTTCATTCAGAAATATAGCAGGGGAACGTGGTCACAAGTACAATTAAGAAGGACATTGGTTTTGATGTCATGGTATCTCTGAATTCAGATGGTGTTTAATTTGCCAAATGTTGGGATGTGATTGATAACATACAAAGCGGAGCCACACCTTCCACACCAAGTGGATTGCATTTTAGGCAAGGGAAGTTTGAACACACATAGCCCCCTTCAAAACAGGCTGCTTTAAATGGCATTCATATTTGAAGACGGGGAAGAAAAAAAAAAAGAAAAAAGGAAAATCATTTAAAAGATAAATACAAATTTGAAACATTTGATTTGAAAGTATATACCATTGAGACAGACCTCAGAAGTTCTGGAAGCTTATTCCAAATATGTGGTGGGAGCTACACCATGCTAGGTTAGAATCCTGGGAACAGCGAACAGGCCGGTCCCTGATGACCTGAGAGCTCTAGTGGGCTCATAATACAGAACCAGATCTGAGATGGGTTTTGGTCCTAAATTATTTACTGCTTTATAGAATACTAGTGATATATTTAACACAATTATCTGGCAAACATGAAGTCAGTGCAGTGATCTTGGAGCATTGGAGTAAAGTGGTCTGCTTCCTTAGACTTCGTTAAAACTCTAGCCGCAACATTCTGAATGAGCTTGAGCTGTAATTGCTTTTTAGAATGATCTGCAAAAATAAAATCATGGATGGGTTTTTCAATCAATAAATTTTTGTTGATTCTCAATGAATATGTCATGGTCTTAATATGGCAATTTAAGTAATAAAGCTCAAAGCCACACCAACTTGACTTGTTTTGTCTTCAATGATATCCTCAATAATCTTGATTAATGATTAAATCGGACCATAGTCAGCCATTGATAAAACTGCGTTGTGGAATGTGATCATTATAATACATTTACATTTACATTTGAGGCATTTAGCAGGCGCTTTCATCCAAAGCGACTTACAAAGAGTACATTTGTCATAAGAAGGTGAAACATTTCATAATAGTAGCTTGACAGTAGGTTTGCAAATAAAAATAGTGCTTGAATACAAAAAGAAACTAGAGAATTTACTTTGTCTTGACATGACCGTCATACACTAAACAGGATTGTCCATGCGCAAACCCCCCCCCCCCCCCCCCCCCCCCCAAAAAAAAAAAAAACAAAAAAAAAAAAAAAAAAAAAAAACAACACCAACCACA
>OMKI01014384.1:10189-43493 GCA_900302315.1 Phycis blennoides | reverse complement strand
CACAAAGTGTGGATAAGTGCCATCATTCTGGATTTCCATCACACCTTCCTACACGGGGCCATGCATCGCCAGATTGAAGCCATGTGTTGTGCTACGGACGCATGGCTCGTGTGTGCGTGTGTGTGTCAGTGGGCGCGTGTGTGTGTGTGTGTGTGTGTGTGTGTGTGTGTGTGTGTGTGTGTGTGTGTGTGTGTGTGTGTGTGTGTGTGTGTGTGTGTGTGTGTGTGTGTGTGTGTGTGTGTGTGTGTGTGTGTGTGTGTGTGTGTGTGTGTGTGTTTGATGCTGAACTTAGCTTAGTTGTGGATGATAGCATTGGGAATTTAAAGAAGTGTAATGAAATATAAACATTGAATCATACAATACAAAATACTCAATCTTTCTTGTTGGCCTACATACATGCAGTCATGAATTACCAAAGCAAACCCTGACTCCACTACTGATAGACAACATGTTAGCATGTTGATGTTGATTGATGATGTGAATGCATGACCAGCACCCTTGGATGGTGGGAAAATTATGTCAGTCACTTTGAGTAAGTCCTAAATATAAGGATAATCATGTCTAGACAGAAAGTGTACTATAATATGACTCCTACTTTTAATACTTATAATACATTTTATATTATAAGTTTTAAAACGTCTAATAAATATACGGTATATATACAGTATATATATATATATATATATATATATATATATATATATATATATATATATATATATATATATATATATATATATATACATGTATATATTTTTTTTTACATATTTTTAGCAATAATGGGCCTTATTCACCTATACAAATGTTGGGTAGTGGAACTGAATGCATAATTCAGCTAGCATTAAGAACCAAGATAGAACCAAGATGGCCACTGTAGTTGAATAAGGCCCACGGTGTGCCGTTCATGGGAGACTGACCTGGTCGCCATCGTAAAGCGTCTGAAGTGGACTCCTCCTAGATTTCTGCCAGTTGGTCCTTTCACTCGCAGGCTCAGAGGCTAAGGGGCAAACAGAGACACATCTGTCAAGGAACTTGACTGAAATAGAGAGTCTGTATACAGTGAGCTGGAAAAGGGAGATCTGTTCCAGCATCAAAGTCCATCTAAAATTGGTAGGAAAGTTGCATGGTTGATGATGTTGCATCAATAAATGCTGTAATATATACATGCAATATCTTGACTAGCACACAACACCCAACTACTGCAGATGGTCTGTGCAATAAAATCTGAGTCAGAAATGTTAGATCCAAGCTTATTGCTATGGTTATACGTGTACATGGTTATGTAACGTATAATGGTCTAATATTATATGGTCACATCCAAGGTTACAAGGTTATATTTAGGGTGAAACTGATTACAAGGCTACAGAAGAAGAAGAAGAAGAAGAAGAAGAAGAAGAAGAAGAAGAAGAAGAAGAAGAAGAAGAAGAAGAAGAAGAAGAAGAAGAAGAAGAAGAAGAAGAAGAAGAAGAAGAAGAAGAACTTGTGTATGTACAAATCTGGTCATTCTGTAAAGTATCGTCAGAAAAGTAAATCTTTACTTTATTGCCTATAATTAAACATGGCAGTCCCATTATATTCAGCATGGGCTCTTTATCGTATGACAACATCATCAAGATAATAAAGAATTTGGTCATAAAACACATTTTTCAGAATCTCAAACCAGTGAACTTATTCAGTTGTTATTACAAACAAAATGTAATTTGTAGTCACAAAACATAACCAGAGAGTAAATTATCGTCAATAGTTAAATTATCAAGTAATTTCACTATTGTACATTTGCATTCTACCATAATTATTAATAAAACAGAACAAAGAACAATTCATATCAATAATAACTCATTGACTCAATTCATGACTTGAATCAAATATTTTGAATAAAAAAGAAATACAAATACTGCATCTAAAAGTAGACAAAGTCTTCCCTAACAGTTTGAGAGGTCCTCTTATGTCCAACACCTAGTGGAAAGCTTTGGTTACATTTCTGAAAGACAGACAGCAATGTGCACAATGTGACTTGGACCGCAAGGTCGCCACCTCAGTTTGTATTTTGTTTTAAACTGTGTTGCTTCGACATTATGGATTAGGGAAAAAAATCCATCTATTCCCTGCATTATCAAAACAAATAAATGTATTGTCAAACATAAGAGCTTGTTAAAACATTAACATGAGATTTTACTGGGGCACAGCAGATCAACACAGGGGATCGTGCAGTAAAAGGGGTCTAGCGATGCCTAAGGTATGAGGACATGACACAAGAATTAAAGAGGAAATAGAATATCAGAGATCTTTTTTCTATTCACCGATATAAATGCAGCTGCAGGACGGCTGCATATATTACAGCATTGTTCTTCTTAAATATAATAAAAAAAAAACATTCACGATACACAAAACATTTATTTAGTGAATTTGAAAATGTCCCATCAGCCAGAAAGTGTTTGTTGAGGCGTTGAGGAAAGGCCCAAGTGTATAACATTAGATCCCTTTGGGGTTGAAATATATTGCTAGGTACGAGCAAGGGAGGGGAAGGGTAGTGGGTGTCACAGGGACGGACCTCAGACACAGAGTCAGATTACACACTGTGTTGGGGGTTTTAGTGTGCTGCTCTTGTTCAAGTACAGACAGGCACCAGTTGAAACCCAAACAATACATCAACGTTTGTAGACAAAATACAAAAACGAATTGCAACTTTGACCGGATTATTAACTTCTCGAATAAAACCATGCCATTTCCACAAAAATGTTGTGAGATGTGGTGCATACACTTAAGATGGTCATAATGCATGCCCAAAATATCCAAGAACCATCCGCCGTCCAAATCTGCCAAATGGGTCTTATGGTCTGTTGGTCATATGTTCTTACTTTGTGAAATGGTTAAATGGTGACAAATACGGCATGGTGTTCAGCTCACAAGTGGCTGTGGTGAGGACCAACCCGGATCCTACACGGCTTCAGTAGTCCTTCACCAGGAAGCAGTTTGGCCCATGAAGAGGATCACACACAGGCCAACAAGAGAGAGGCACCCGCCTGACTACGTTGGAGACCCTGTGTTTCCAGGCGTGGTTAGCCAGTTACCGGTTGCCTCAACGTTGCAACTCCCGCGCTCAAGGGTTGTCGCATGCAACCACCAGCAGTCACCAGGTCGCAGTAGTTGCAATCTGCCACCTCTGCACTGCTGGGGTCTCCAAACTGCCCTATGATGGGGAACGCCCTCTCCCAAGACATCCAATTCCCCAGTGTCCGAGTATCTACTACCAGAACACTAGGATCTTCTCCAAGCCGAGAGACAGGGCCTGGGCAATTTGATACGGTCAAATATGACTGCTTGTTTCCAGCAGAGCTGCACATTCAGCAGACTGACTCACAAGAGACACTTCTGAAACAAATAATACAATATTTACAGCTTGAGGAAGTCAAAACGCAAACTACAGAGGATGAACAGGCCAAGAAAGAATGCCAATGACTGGATCGCAAGACCCCGTTGATCCTGCAGGCGCGTGAGGCCATGAATAAGAAACCCTGTGTCCAGCTGTTGCACAACGCATCGCAACCTTCCTGGATACCAGGATTTTAGCTGAAGCAAGTAGGGCACCAGAGACATCGGCAGTCCTGGACCCTAACCCCCCTGCTGCAGTTGGGGTACCTCCTTCCCAATTTCCTCTCCCGCCAGCTACTGGCAGCCATACTCCCACCTCCCTTATAGGCCTACCACCCAGCAATGTAAGCCCGTAAGCGTGCTGGGCTTTCACATCCTTGCAGTAGTCACAATACATATATCCCTCAAGCTACGAACACCAAACTAGGAGGGCCACCTCCAGCTCCCCTACCTCAACTTGACCATTATAATATGATGGAATTGCTCATAACCTCTGCCTACTCAATTCCCAAACCTAAGCTCCTTCTTTGGATTGATACAAACCACCACCCGCATTGTCTCTTCACTGTTCCCACCACCACGACCAAAGACTGGAGGTATGAGTTGACCTCATTCAACCCATCAAATTACATTACTCTGTGAAAGACTCGTGGAAGAACTGTCCAGACCTCACCCTTGGACTCTGGGCCCTGGTTTCCTGCACCTGGAAGAATGCATTCTGAATACTAAGTAAAAATCAAAAAAGGTTTAGTTTACTAAGAGCTAGATTGCCAAAGGCCCAGATTGACAACAAGAGGGCACAATAATGTCTAAAATTACATAGTTATGGGAGATAAATGTTAACAAGATTCCCATTCAGGAGACCAACTGATCACAGAGTGGTATTTGTGACCAATAAGTGCTTTGATGAGCATGCGAGCACTATTCCCTATTGCTTGAGTGAGAAACAATCCATACAAACTGTGTCTAAAGAATTGTTTAAACAATTGTTTAAACATGTCAGGCCCATATAAACTGCTCTACAACAAACAGTATTTGGGAGTCCATTTCAGTAGTTACCATTTAATAAAGTAAACCGTGTATCTCACACCATGTGCACCCATCTGTGCGAGTGTACAAGAATATGACTAACAGTGACCGACCCTGCAAGAACACCAGCAACCTGAATAACAAGTCAAGCAGTTAAGAAACCGGGCAAAGGTTTTCAAATTTGTCAGACTATAATTTGCAGTCAAAGTCAAACAATCAACCAGGCCAGCCCGATGAAGGAACAGTTCTGAAACTTGGTACACAGGCTTTTTATATACAGTATGTTGAACATTTTGCCTCTTGGGGGACATCACACAAAAACGCAGTTTACTGTCAAACTTTGACTTGAAATTGCTGGAAATGAGCTGTCGCTTTTTTATATTATAGCCTATCACAAAATTTTATTAATTTAAGATACATTTCATATATTTGGGTTTGTATGTGTTGATGAATTCAGTTTGACATTCAATATTCCCCCTTTTTTGCTTCTTAACCCAATAGCTCATTGAGAGTAGATTCATTTCAGATCAGTCTTGTTTACACATTGGACAATGGTTCACACATATTTTCCAGAGTGCCACATGATGTCCATGATATTCAGGAAAGTTCAATACCAACATAAGTGATCTAATAGTGTGAAATATTGTGTGAAATGACTAGTTTTTAGAACAAGACACATCTGAAAGAATTATCACTATTTTGTCTGGCAAGCAAATATATTCATACTTAAATCACCTAGGTGCGCTTCTATGCATTCATGGCGATGTGTCTCAGACACAAGAATGCCAAGTTATTGTAGGCCTATAAGCTAATATTGTACATTTGACAGACATCAAATATATTTGGTAAAGGTGTACTTCATATGTTGTATGTAATATATAGGTTCTGCGGACCTTGGTTCACAGAGCCACAGGCTTTGCCGTCACCGTGCATTTCATTTGGAATCTTTTTTATTTTGCAAGGATGAGGCCTTATGTCTTTTTATCTTGTACGGATGGGTGCTCATGTCCTTGGTCCTGCAAGTCATATTTCTGGGTAGATCGAGCAGTGGATGAGATAATTTGGAACAAAGCATGGCTGCAGTGAACATTACAGAAATATCAATTCCCTGAAGTACACAGAAGAGCCCTTTAAAAAAAAAAAAAAAAGTACAGTAAGCCCTTTGACTACTGTACAACCTCCCTCTGAAAGCATTTCCACTTCAACACCATGTGAGTGGAGACCACACTTTAAGTGTGACCACTCCCAAAGAGTTCTGTCTTTTTCATTTAGTGTTGCTCTAGTCTGTAATGTCTATAATCTTTTGGCAACTGATTGGTAGGGAAGTATTTTTACAACAAACTGTGATGATACACTTGAAAGAGTTTATTTTTATGGTGGCTGCTAATGAAGCATCAGCAATGTTTAGCAATTAGGAGGCAAGGTGGCGAGGTGACTACTCAATATAGGATACAAGCCACCACACACTACCACACACGTCCTAATCATGCCAACCGTTCATAAATATATGGCTGTTCAGGAAAATGCATCACATAAAGGCCAATGTGTGCTCCTCCTGTGCCAGCCATAAACCGTGCTCTGTGTTGAGGGGGTCCCAGTGGGAAAATGACCCTCCTCATCACCACCACCACACCCTTACCCTTACCCAACCTCTACATGGCTTCTCCTGATCTGCCAGAGAGTTGCCATGGTGGGACACTGCAAGAGAGAACCTCTATCCACACAGCCAAAAATTATGCTTGCAAAGCAGTGGATGTGTTTGCTTATGAATGTGTGTATTGGCTGCGGGTGGCCGAGCCTTCTGTTCTGCTGATTTCATGTTGCGTCTCGGAAGCATACCTCCTTTCTAACCTTCTCTGACAATATTTGGGTTTCAAAGGCTACAGGGAAGCTTTGACATCTAAATAATAATTACATTGAATCAAATTGTGCACAGGAATAAGCCTGCCGAAGTCCAACCCTGGCCTCACTTCAATAGTTCAGTTTTTAAATGTCCAATTTATTGGCATAAAAACGTAATGAAAGGGCCTTATAGATCAATGATCTGTGACTAATTGGAATTAAGTGTTTAATAATCCTTGCTGAAAAGCTAAAACACAAGCTATCCTCCAGCAACAACAACACAACATTTTGCAAGGTTCTAAAAGGGCCTCAATATTTGTGTACACTTGTACGATATTACTGAGTGCTGATGTGCCAATGCCTTATAGCACGATCTGTATTGGTGAATGTGATCTGGTGTGGATCGCTTCCATTTTCCATCCATCTGTCTCTGCTAGGATGATTTTTGTTCGTTTGTTTTTGTGAGGGGGGACGATGATATTGAGCACTGAGTGTTCAGCTCCCAAAGCACTGCTTGCTTGGTGATCATGGCTGGGGAACAGCTGGGTCCCTCTAAGCTGTCAACAAATAGCCCTTTGTGGCCAGGGATCAGATAGTGCACCCAGGAAGCGCAATTTAGCTGGACAGTCAGACACATTTCGGTTCACAACTACTGCTTTGAAGATCAGAGTCGTAACATGTCAATCCTAACTCCCAATTGGAGTTTGTATTGGAAGACTCTGAATTGTTTTCACTTGACAATGTTGAAATAATGACTTTCTTTATCTAGCTTTTTTGCCACCGAAAGTCAAATGGCCATCTGCTTCTGGGTCAAAAGTCAGGTAATATGGATTTCATGGCCGTAACGTTAGCAACCAAAGATTTTTCTTCATGTCCATGTTCTATGATAACTGTATGAGATTAATAACAAGAAGAAAGTGAAAATGGTTAAATCCTGGCTATCCTGACACAATTATGTCTTCAGTTTCATAAAACACAAAATATGCAGGTGTTTTGTTGATATTCTGCTTTACAAAACAATAACATTTTATTTTTCCTTCTGTGACCTTAAGTCAAGCCCAGACAAGAGGTGTTGGGGGCAAGGGTGGTAAGCAAGCAGTGATAATGACAGCTGATCATTTTACCATTTTTGGCCAAAAATATACTTTGATATAGGATATAGCCTGTGGGCTTTCAAAGGAGTGTCTCACATAGTTTGTGTGCCTGACATTACAGACGTTTGTACATTAAGATAAAGAGGGGGTTAGGGTTCATGGGGGTTTATGACTCTATAATGCTGTAACATTCCACAGGTGTCCCAGGAACATTCCACTATTCGTATTTTAACAAGGACCGAAAGTGTCCAATATGACAGCACCAAAGCATCTTTGTTGAATACTGCCATGATAATGCAGCTATCACTTTAAAAGGCAAGTTACCTTTACAACAGATCAAGTAATATGGACTTGTTTTCTAAATGAACTTGGGGGAGACAGTGTTTTCTCAGACTTTATAACTGAATTGGATTTAAAGAAAAAAAGGCATATTTGAGAAACAATCATGTGGTAGCTTATTCCACATGATAAATCCCAGCAACATCAAATTCCCCCAAACATTTAATGTTGTGCTTGAATGCATTTACTTTGGCCAGAATATCAAGGTCAGTGATAAACAATATTAAATAAAGAAAATGTGGTTTGCTTTAGAGAAAATAGTAGGCCTATATGATGATGATTTCAGGGAAGTTATTAAGATTTCTATCATTTGAAGAAATAAAGCAAAGGGCATTTCCCATCTAACGCCACGTCAAAAGAAAAGCAGAACTGGTATTTGAATATATATGAAGTGAATCTGATGTGAAATGTTTCTCACAGTAGCCTACAGACTACATAATGTGGCCAATGATATAGCTAGGTATGCCTGAATGAGGCCATTGTGAGCAGCAGAGTGGGACCTGAAAGAGGTGGAAACTGGTCAGAATGTGAGCCAAGATCTACACCAGCTGCAAGATCTCAAGCTCTGTGTCCCAGTAGCAGAGGAAACTGAAGTAATCAACGTTGCAATTAAATTGTTCCTTCATTTAGTTGGAGACACCCAAGAGTGACAATGGCATCCAATTAAGTCGAGACAATGTCAAGAGGAATATTAGGCTGCATTAATGTATCGTCTGATTCAAGAAGTTGTGAGAGGATTTATTTGGGAAGCGGTTTGCATAGTCCTATAGCACTGTCACTACTATTTAGATTTTAGTATTTATTCTGTTCATAAGACTGCCGGTTGAAATGAATTTAAAAACACATTCATATTATCGTCATCGTTATGTTGCTAGATATGACATGATCAACATACAAGCTGAGGCCCTATATATATTAGGCTGGTATAGCTATTATGAATACTGGCATTTGGAACTGAAATGTTTGCGGTGTATAGATAAATCAAATGAAATATTTAGGCTACTCACCTTGTTTCAAATTGTGCTGACAATAAAAAATGGCTATGATGAAACATCCTAAACACATGGCCAGGACCATTCGATTTACTTTCGGCTTTTTCATCCTGAATCTTTGTAAACTACAAAACCGTGTAAAATCCGTGTGTGGTTCATGCGAGACAAGCCTCCACCTATATCAATGATCTGCAGCTACATCGATAACCGCGTAGACTACAATGAATAATTACGTCCGTGCCTAACGGTAAAGTTGTAATCTGCTTCTTATTTTGATATACATCCTTGCATGCCTTTAGGTCGTGGCACAGTAACTCCAACGCATCGTACACGCTAGCGAAACAAGACCAAACAGTTGGTCGATGCAAATGTATAGATTATTTCTTCACATATGTAATATTTCGACGATATATCCAGACATCAGAAGAAAAAAATGAAGTGCCATGAAGGAGCCGTTCCGAATGTTTGGGTCTGACCGGACATTTCTGACCCTTTTGACGGTCCATATAAACAAAGGGTGGCGCGTATACCAGCTACACCCCCAAGCGTTTGACCAAAATAGGGCAGAAGGATTGATGGGGTAATAGTCCTACAGTTTATATTTTTTTTATCTTAACATTTTTTTAGGATTTTTTTTCTTTCGAAGTATACATTATTTGGTGTTTAAGAAATGTAGCCTATAGCCTAAACACGCAAAATTAATTCACATAATTACAATTTTAAATATGGTCTGTTCAATTTACAAAGTAGGCGTAATAGTCCCATGTTCTTAAACGTATATAAATTGTGATTTTGTTGATTGATCTAAACTAGAATTGTAATCCATGCATATCTCTCATTTCCATTTCGCAATATGCTATATCAGACTTTTATTTGAGTCAAATTACATGTAAGGCTGAGAACAATCAAATCTTACAATTGCTGCACAACCAAGTTCCAACAGTGCAGAGTAGTGATATCAATAAGAGAGACGAGGTTTTGGGGGGCACAATAGGTAGTCTACATCTTAAACAACAGCTTAAAACATCAAAGTGCACTAGTCAGTTGATGAGATGTTCTCGGAAGAGGTTGGACCTCAGATGTTGTTTGAAGATAGGGAGGGATCTGCCGATGTGTTCATTAGAAGTTGGGCTCTCATGCGGTGGGTAAGGTTGTAGTATTGACGGATCAGATGGAGGGGGGACAGGACACCAGGGTTAGCACCCCTACTCTTGCAACAAGTGCCATGGGATCTTTAGTGACCACAGGGAGGATCTTTGTTACAGTATACAGTATAGTCCAGTGTTCTGTCAAGAATTGAATCTGATCTTCCAAAATAAATTAACACGAGGATAATGGGCAAACTATAAAGTGGAGCAGAGTGGCAGCATAGGTGGCCTCACATGGGGGTAAGGGGAACACATGACTGTGGAGCAGGTTTTCCTTAATCCCCCCTCCCCCGCACGTGACCTTACAGCTCACAGTGTACATATTGTTATGAGATAGAAGTGGAGAACGGACGGTTGCTGCGTTCACCGCCGGGGCTGTTCAAGAGCTGGTGTGTAGGCCATACCCGGTCTTTCCTGCAGGGTTTGGGAAGTTTTGTAGCAGCCATGAAGGTGTCAAAACAGCGGCTAATCCAATTGGAGGGCAATTGTACTGTTAAACCCGTTTCAGGACGAATGGATTAGCTATTACTCTGTTTTCCTAGCTCAGTGTACACATTACCTTTTCGAATGATCAGCCAGACATAAAGCATTTGAGGCTCACATTCAATAGCTAGTACCTAGCTCAGAGTTTGGAACTTTTCAGTCTTTTATGAGGCCTTCTTGAATTATTTTTTGAAAGAGGCAAGGAAAAGATTTATGGGAAGATATTAATTAATTGCAAATAAGACATTACCTACATTTAGACTGGAAATAATTATGCTTTGTCATATTACATTTTCTGGAAGTTCACTTTGATTGTAGATTATGGTATTATGGAAAATATATGATAGATGTTAAAATGTAGCTTTGTATCCCTCAAAGACATTTCTACAGTATTTTATGTAAAATGCAATTTCATTTTCGTAATGCAATAAATGTTCAGCCTTATTGGTCGACCCTAACTGAAAGAGGAAAGTATGGATTTAGAACCATACAGGTGCAACGAGCAAGTCAACCTCAGAGACAGCCCAGTTTCTCTCTTAGAACCCAGGTTATTACTTTTGCGGATTCCGACTGGCTGAGTTCATATATTAAACGTTAACCACAAACACAACTGCTGTTATTAACACCAGTTTATGTTGAGTTTCACATTACTGAAATTAGATTGTTCATGCTACATTTAAAAACAGCAACTTACAGTATGAGCCCAGCCCCCTGTGCACTAGGGGGCACTGGCACACCCAGGTCTCCATATAAAAACATGTGCATGTGCATGCATGTGCATATGAATCAATAATATAAATAGAATCTGAATAATATAATTCCACATGACAACGAATGGTCTTTCAACAGTCAATCTCCCATACTTTTATTTTGTATGATGTTTTTACTCTTGAAGTTTAAGATCAACAAGTTTAAAGTCTTGAATCCAGAGCATAACATGAAATATAGACAAATGACTGCATTCGTTTTGAAAACTGTAACTCATACTTTCTGTGTTATTGTGTATTGTGTAAATATTGGGTATATAATGTATATAATTCAAGGGAATCAAAGACTGGCAAGAAGGCTTCTAAGGGGTACGTTAACAGGTTTACCGAAACATAGCCGCCCTCTATTGGACAATTTATGAATTAACATTAACATTGAGGTCATGTTGTTGATAACTGTAACGTGCTGCATATTACATTCAAATACAAAACATTGAAAAATGTTTTGTCCATAATTGAATAATTGAAAAATTGAATCCATAATAAATGCGGTGTTTCCAGCCTGTTAAAATGAGAATGAGAAGTCCTAGGTGAGCAGCAAGCTTTTAGAGAAGTACACAGTATAGCCAATATGTTACCAACACATACTGTATGTCTCTTCCACTCATCCGTTATGGCCATCCCACATCCCATAAATAATACTGTTGGCTGTTTCATGAATTGACAAGGATCCTTGATAAGGATCAGAGATAAGATAAGTGTGTTAAAAACAGCAAGTCATTGTGAGACAAGGAATGACTTTTGACTTTTGTTATGTCACTAGACATGTGAGTGTTTTCTATGGGGACACAACAATAATGAGATAATCATCATCAGAGCCTGGTTGTTCATTGTTGTTGCTTATAGTTACATTGTGATTTTCTCTGTGGCTGATTATTTAAACATCCTTAGTTTTTGTAACTTTACTGATCTATAAAACATCTAATTGTCTTTATTTTGAAATAGCAAACCAAGTTGTTTGATGCCTATATTATCCTACATCAAAACAAAAAATTATTAATTCATCGGGCCAGAGTTGTCATGGCAGTCAGTGCAGGTGATAGCAATAATACATCAGAGCTTGACAAGGCTGGCAAACTATACAAAAGCTTCACACCAGAGAAGGCCATTGATCATGACCATCGCTCTGGCTGAAAAAGGCCTCTCTCCCCAAATAGACATTCACAACCAGATGTCTGTCTACAATGCTAAATAGGCGGTCTGCTTTGTCCAGAACCATTTTGATCCACAGTACCTGCAAGTACAAAAAGACCGCACTCAACACACATTCATCCTTTAATCAAAGCAAACAGGGAGATGAATGCGGCCTTATGAGGAGGCTATGTCCACAGCTGTACCAACACAGCAGACTGGTGGCAAGTTACCACATCTGAGCTCATTGTCTCAACAGAAATGTTTTGCAACAGGACACACTGTAGTTACCACATAACTTATAGGTGTTGTCCAACCAGTAACAGTTGAGTTTACACAACAGCAAGTACCTATCAGATACTTCCCATCTCCTCCAATATAGTAGTGTGTATTGACCAAACAATAGGAAGGCTGGCTGCAAATTGGTACAAATCAATCTGCATATTTTATTGTCTTGCAACAGCCCTCGCCCCCATCCTAACATGAATAATCTATTAAATAACAATGCAACCAATACAACCAAGTGCATACATATTTTATTTAAGTCTTTCAATGAGAATGAACCTACAGTGGTGAGACACTGCAGTATTCCAGGTGTTTAAACGGTCCCAAACAATGTAAAATGTAGAGTAATGACATACGTAAGAATTGAAGATTGGATACATACACATGATTCAGACATACAGTGAGATAAAACAGACCTGCATTAAGTTAACAAACTGGCAGACTTAACATCAGAAGAGCAACAGTCAGAACACTCTGGGCCTTGAAATCAGGTTCAAAGTGTTCTGATGAAGCACATCCAAGGTTTGAAAACATTTGAATGCCAACTGTGAATAAAAAAAAGAAAAGAAAAAAAAAAACAGGTTTGAACTTTTGGTTGACAAAATAGAACTAGTTGGGAATTAACCCTGTGCAAGTTCACAGCCGTAGATCAAACTTTATTTCCTAAACCGGCTTATATGCAACTACAAATGCCTTCTGGACATTTATAGAGATGCATTAAACGAGATCCATTTCAGTATACAAAATATCAACCTCAAGTCCCAACACCATTTGTTCATTCCCAAACCTAGTTGTGATTACATATCCATATGTGATATACATATGTGATATCATATATTTTGTTGGAGGGTGGGGAGGGGGGGGGTTGGACAAAGACTTAAGGCTACTACGTGTTCCTCTCACAGAAGGACATCGATCCTTGCCCACCTCAAATATGGGTTACAGGCCAGAACTTCATAACCAGCACACACACACACTTATGCATGTGGTACTCTTCTGGGAGGACACACGGGAGAAGCCAATACAGGCAGCAGAGTAACCCCGCTGTTCAGCAGGCTGCCCTCACATAGACATTAGCCAGAGCGACTGAAAGCAATAAGCTCTGGCCTCAACTCCTTACTGTTCTTAGCCACACACAGACCACCATCCTTACTGCATTTTGATGAATCATTTCCTACTGAAAACTCAGAATCTGACTAATCCTTCTGAGTTATTATTGGTCTGCAAACAAGGTGTTGAGCCTGTGGTTAGACAAGATGGCTGATGAGAAGCGCCAGGAGGAGAGAGTTAAAGGTGAGGGCAGCTGCACTGAACCAGCAGGGCTTAACCTCAGCAACCGGCCTGGGCGATGTTT
This sequence comes from Phycis blennoides, assembly GCA_900302315.1. Taxonomy (NCBI): domain Eukaryota; kingdom Metazoa; phylum Chordata; class Actinopteri; order Gadiformes; family Phycidae; genus Phycis; species Phycis blennoides. The sequence continues at coordinate 29,657 of OMKI01014384.1, read as the reverse complement.
CCCCCAGAGCTCTTGGTCACGTCTAGCGTGGTGAAGACCTGGAGGTGCAGGAGAGAACACAAACGGCACCCATTTAGTTTAAATTCGTGTCATCAAACATTTGGAAAACCTGTGACGGCAAATCAAATGAGTAATCGATGAGGATTATCTGGCGATGATGTTTTTCCTCTCACCTCAGCGCAGGTCGGGTGGATACCAATGGTGTTGTCCAGCTGCTCTTTGGTGACACCACACTTGATGGCCACGCCGTAGCCCTGTGTCACTTCCCCAGCGTTTGGACCCAGGTAGTGGAAACCGATCACCCGATCCTAGGCAAAGAATGTCACCCGTCACACACACATCGCTTGCTTGAAATAGCACAATCCTGGCCATGAGACTACTGGGAAATGTATAGTAAATAGTGTAGTATAGAGTAACAATCAACCATAATGACCCATATAATCTTCATGTTGGAAATGCGTAGATTTGACAAGTACATGATAGCTGCTGAAGAAGCAACCCAATGGTTCCCAATGGTCCCAATGGTTCGGATTCCAATATCAAACGATCAGTATAGCTAATGCAGTGTGTGCAGTGGGAAGCTTACATTGTCCAGCTTATTGCAGATGATCTTTGAGTAGCATTTGTTGTTATCTCTATTAGCCACAGTGAACTCCAGTGGCCAGAATAGAGAGTGGTAAATCTACAAATGCAAACAGCACTGAATTACAAAACAACATCACAGAAATGCTTGCTTAGAAGCAACAAATGACATTCATCTGGGAGGAAAGAAGCTCACATGGCATGACAACTCTCGCCATGTCATTGATTTAAAAGTGCAAGTCATTCTCAGCTCTCATGGGAGTGCAAGAGTCATGATTAGCCCGGCTATCATTACATTTACTCATTACAGAGCCATTGAAGACCACTCTATATAAGGTAGCTTGAACCCGATATCAGCTTAATCCATTATTCAGAGTTGCGTTGTTTTGTGAAAGACTAACCTCAAGGTTTTCCTCGCCGTACATTTCAATGGCCTTCTCCTCAGAAAGCCCGCAGGAGCCATACTCTAGCGGCGTGAACACCGTAGTCGGTACGTTGATGTAGTCGCACTGGACACACAAAAGGAGCAAGGAACTGTAAAAATCAAACCCATGACTGCACGTGTGTGTGTGTAGTTTATTTTGTCACATGCTAGATAACAATGTACATCATTACCAGCAGTGAAATTTGCGTGCGTGCGTGTACCTTGAGGGATGCACCAGCGTAGAGGCGCCTGGCCAGCAGCTTGCCTGCCTGAATGGCAACGGGAGTGAGCTCCCATTTGGCCTCCAGAATGTCGCCAATGGCATAGATGTGAGGCACGTTGGTCTGCTCTTCGTCGTTTACGGGAACCTTCCCGTTTCTGGAGAAGGGCGCAGAGGTGCCATTTTGTAAAATCTGGAAGCCTTCACCAAATTCCCCTTGGTAAACTTATGAGGCATTATATACTGCCCATTCCTTAAATGCATAATTGTTTTAAAAACATCCAAGTAACCCATCCAATATAGTTATTAAATGTAATGACTCATCATCTAGTTGCCCTAACAAGTTGTGATGAAGTGCTTCGAGAGGCTCGTAATATCTCACATACAGCCCTGTACCACTAAGAGCATCCATCCAACACGTCAGGAAGTGTTTTGTTGACTTTACCTCCGCTTTTAATACAATAATCCCCTATAAACTGGTAGACAAACTACCAAGGATTAGCAACTTCACTCACTTACTCTACGGATTTCCTCACAAACAGATCGCAAAATATTCGAACGGGCAACCACACATCCTCCACCAACCTAAATACTGGTGGCTCGCAGGGCTGTGTGCATGGCTATACCCCATCCACTCCGCCAACACTATTGTGAAGTTTGCTGATGACACCAGCGTTTGTTGAGTGGGACTCAACAACGAGGAGACCCATTAGAGAGAAGAGCTCAAACATCTGGTCGAGTGGTGAAAATAATCTGGTCCTTGACACCACAAAAATCAAGGAGATCATTGTGGACTTCAGGAGATCCACGAAGACCACATATCCTGCTCCCCAAATAAATGGGAGTCTCAACAACATCAAATTCTGGGGAATCCAAATAACAAAAAAAATCTCTCATGTTCCCTCAACACTTCCTACCAGGTGAACAAAGCTCAACAAAAGCTGTTCTTCTAAAGAAAGGTTAAACAGGCCGAACTTCCCTCTCAGCTCCAAGTAAACTTTTACAAAGGCCCCATAGAAGGGAACCGTAAGGACTTGGTCGGGGTGTGAAAAATGTCAGAGAGGATTGTGGGAACTGCATTCCCAAAACTGTCCATCGACGCAAGAAGGTTAGCAATATCATAACAAAGCCAACCCACCCAGGTCACAGTGCTTGTCCCCTTGCCATCAGGACAAAGATATAGTTATCAAAGCCCGAACCAAAACTAGACTGAATAACAGCTTCTTCACCAGAGCGGTAGCCTCCATCACGCCCACCCTCCCAAAGTTGCTGAGGACTGAAAACAGTATTGTTTTTAACAATTTTGTCATTGTTTACCTGCATCATCGAAAAGCCTTATATGGATAGAGCAAGTTTGTTCATGATATCTTAAAGCTCATCTTGCATAACATGCTCTTATCTTATTGCTGCTGGTCTCTCAGAGTTGGTGTATGCCTACAATGACACAATGAAGTAAAAGTATCATCCTTTATTTTACTTGAAAGTATAACCATTCCATTTTCTTTTCAATTACATGCAACTTCAGTTCTAGAAGTCGGGACTGCAGTAGCTCAGTGGGTAGAGCGGGTCGTCCACAAACCGGAGGGATGGCGGGTCGATCCCCACCTCAAACTATCCACATGTGGAAGTGTCCTTGAGGAAGTTACTGAACCCCCCAAATGTACTGATTGTAAGTCACTTTGGACAAAAGCGTCTGCTAAATGCCCTAAATGCAAGTCCATGGGCAGGCAGTTCCATGCAATAATGCTTTTGAAATTACAGGAGCACCAGTAAAAGCACCAGTCAAAAGAGTGACTCTCTCCATAAAATGGACAAATTAGCAGGATCAACATGGTTTTCAGAGAGTACAACCCAATCTACAAAAGGAATGAGGATGACTATTGTTATGTGGGTCCATGGAAGAAACAAACCATGTAGCCAAAAGGTTAGCAAGTCACCACAGATTAAACCGTTAATGGCCCCTCGACCCAGTGGGGCCCCCCAGCTGGCTGAACTTCATCACCATGGAAACACTGCTATAGTCACGCGACTAGAGCACATGACACCAAGAGCCTTCATTACCCTGCCTCAGTGCCCGCTGAGCCCATACTGAGCAAAACTCATGAATGAAAAGTGAAAAAAGGACAGCATACAAGCACAAACATGCATTTGTTGTGAAAGTACAGCAAATAGTTAGCCCACAGGATATTGTGTAGCCATCATTTTTAACTGCCAACATACCACTGCCATTTCGCCAGTGTACTGGCTCCTACCAGACAGCCCCTTCCAAAAGCCATTTTACCAACTGGAGACTAAGTGGTGGAGACTAAATGTGGTTCATGGATAGTAACTATCCAACTATTAAGTAAAAGACAAAAATGACCATAGTGTAGTTTTGCATCATAATGAATAATTTCCTCTTCCGCCAGAAATATATTTAACGTCAATACATTTTGACAATGGGTTACTTGAAACGCCCATTGTAAATATGGAAGTTCATATTAAAGTATTGTTAATATGAACTTCTCCGTATTAGAATCTAAAACAAATATCTCCCAGTTAACCCAACAAACCCTTCAAGGTAATGACAAACAAACACACCCCCGGCTGGGAGCCACGGGACAGAAAAAGTGCTGAATCACTGTGATAGTGCTGAGCCTTAAAGCTACAGGCACAGCATGTGTTTGACAAGTCAGATAGCAGGAGGGGGAGGTGGGGCACACAAGGAGCAACAAGAACTAGAAGGTACTTACTTTGGGTTGACTTTCACCCCTGCCAGGTCAAGGCCGATCTTGTCAGTGCACGCATTTCGCCCAACGGCTATAAGAACCTGAACGACAAGGATGTTCCTTGAATCAGTTCATTAAATTCTGCCATGCATATCGAGGCATTTTGTTGACATGATGGCAAGACGGATGACTAATATAGAAGTCAAGTTTTACCAGAATCTTTCAATTCTACCAGCTCAACCAGCTCTATTAGCACACCCTTTTTCATGGCCTGCAACGGCATTGTTAGCTTGGTTCAAATGAGTTTGTTCAATTGCCCATCAGAATATTATCCTTAAGGTGTGCATTTGCGATAAGCCTGCAGCTAATGCAATTTGGAGGGTTTAAAGCAAATGCTGCCATCACTACTTCAACATCTAGATTGATGTAACATAGAGCTTTCCAAAATCAATGGTTTCATATTTGAGCTCACTCATGAACAATCAGCATTAGTCGTCCAGTTAAAAGAGTTTTTAGGGTTGAGATGAGCTGGCATGAGTAGTGTACATACGGTGTTGTATTCTCCCTCGATGACCTCGTCGCTCTCGGTGGACTTGGCGGTTACCCTGAGCCTGCCTGGAGCACCTGCCTCCAGCTCCTCCACCTGCCACACACAGCCAGCACACCGGCTTGTAGGGTTCTCATCCCAATCCAATTTCAATATTTTTGACACCACCCGAAAAAGGTTTGGGAATGGGCTTTTCCTTCCTCCACCCGAATAGGGGAGGGGATTATATGGGGATTAAAACAGGTGTGATCCTCAGTTTCTCAGGTCAACATGTTTATCTTTTCACAGCATAGCAAACAATGCCCAAATGACAAGAAGGTAAAGTGAAATTATACTCCTGTGTACATTCCTGCAAAATACCACATTTCCATGTGAAACAGGATATCAACTTATTTGATGTAGGAATAAAAGGAATGCGGAATAGATCCTTCAGGACTTCATTTGTGATAGCCACATGTCCAAAGTTCATGACTGAAGTGTGGACTTGCACTTTAACAGCTGGGGCTCTCGTGCAATGAAGACAAAGCCCCAAAAGGCTGTCTGTTATATACTCATTATTTGCCTATGGACGACACCCACCAGTCCACCTGTCCCCCCACACACACACACACACACACACAAATACACACCTTGACAGGAACATATTTGCGGAGAAACTTCACGCCATGCTCTTCCATGTGTTCACCAGCACGGTTGGCCATGTCCTGGTCGAAGCCACGGAGCAGGATGGAGCGTACCATGACGGTGACATCCAGGCCCAGTCCTGCCAGGAAGCCACCGCACTCCAGAGCCACATACGACGCCCCGATCACCAGGGTCTTCCCGGGGCAGTAGGGCAGGGAGAACAGGTCGTCACTGGTGGGGTGAACAACAACACATACATAGACATGTCATGTCGTGGATAGAACGCGCTACTTTAACAAAATGCGAGGTTGAGAAAACCCAAGTTTGAAAGAAATACTTTATTATTACTTGTAAACAAGCAACCACAAAACCTGAGTTTGTTTGCAAAGGAACGCTAAAAAGCCACACCTTTTGGAACTCTTAGTTCCATGTATGTGGCTTCCTCCCACATACACTGACCAATCACAACACTGTGTATTGGACCTAAAGATGCGGCATGTCCCCTTTGACCCTCATCCCAGTTCCCAATTCGCCGAACACTCACTTCTTGGTTCTCAGTCGATTTGCCCTGTAAACACTTGGTGTCTTTAAACCTTTGTCATAAGGCAGTAAGATATTCTGTGATTAAAATCCATTTGTGACCTCATTGATTGCAATGCTATAATACAGACAGGCTGTTTAACTGATGAGCTAATCTTCTTTCTTTGTGGATGTACGAACTCCCACCCCCCCCTTTATTGTCCAAATGGCGCGAGTCTGATATAAAGAAGTCAGTCATTTTTAGGGGCCTTTTTGGGGTCAGCTTGTGATAACAAGGTGGCTCAGTGATTGAGGAATGTGTAGCTGTCACATATATTCCCTTGTTGATCTGTTATCCCCCCACTTATTCCACCAATAAAGACGAGATGGTGATTATAAGTCCCCCAACCAGAGTCACAGGTAAAGTAAACATCATCTTAGGAATTGTATCAAATATGGTTGATTGGAATTCTGATCACCAAACAAAAAGGTACTGGTTGGAGGGATAGGATGTCTCAAAGGAATGTGTTGAAAAACTAAAACTATGATGGGGATGTGCAAATTTGGGAAATGAAGTACCCTCAAATAAAACATATTGGGCAGAAAACTAACAAAGATAACCCTTTTGTAATTTTTTGTTTGTTTGCCAACTAGGTAGTCTACTGACTAAACACCAGGGCAGAATCAAAGATAACGCTGTGTAGAGATTGGCCCTCAAAGGAGCAAATACAGGGATATGTTTGCGCTGCTATGGGAAACACCGAAGCGCCGGACCTGGTAATGCAGTACTCCTTGTCTCCAGGGATGCCCAGGTAGCGTGGCCTCTCTCCGGTGGCCAACACAAATTTGGCTGCTGTGTACATGGTCTCCTTCCCACGCTTTGTTATGGCCTAGAAGATGGATAACAACACAAAATCATCAAACCGAGCCCCACAGAGGTTATGCCAAAAATCACACACACAGATATCCAATCCAGCAAATCCAATACGGCACAATTAAATAAGAACCAGTCTTCTGATGTGTTAGTATGAGGTGAAATCATCTACAGACTGGCAGGACTGGTACCTTTATTTTGTGTGGCTCCAAAAACTCTGCATAGGCGTTGACATAGTTCACATTCTTGTCTCTGAGTGCCACCCGATAACCCCAGTTCAGCGAGCCGATGTAGTTGTTGATGGCTATCTTCATGGCTTCCCAGTTGTGTTTCTCTGACCAAGAGGAAGGATTTATTATGTACATTAATCCCCATAATATTGGAATAGCTTGCCCTGCTACAAGCCATCTGCATTAATGGGGATTTCTTTTCCTGTGGAGTTTTAGAATAATGTTCTCAAATTGTCTCATATCATTTTGGAATTGAAGTTTCAAAAGTTTCACGAGAAACTTTTGAAACTAAGAGAAGAAACAAAAGAGAAGTACACTTCTCTTGGTCTCTACCACAAGCCAAGTCTCTTATCAAACAACACGCAATTATGGAGAGGGTGTGGCTTCATGAATGCCTTAGTTTTCTGCAGAACACATCTGAATCTTCTGACATTGAGCTTCTCACCGGTTTCATCGAACTCCCAGCCGTACTTGCGGGCATCTCTCATGGCCGTGCCCAGCAGGGCCGTCTGGTGCATTAGTTTCTTGGGGATGCAGCCCACGTTGACACATGTACCACCAAGACCTGGCCACCCAAACACATATTTATGTATTTATGTATTTTTTACAATTTAAGTTGAGTGTACTAACAGGTACACTCAAAACAGGCGTTAAGCACAGGCATCGTAGTCTCACCCCAGATGGTTCCTTTGGGCGTGGGCACGACATAGTCCAGAACCATAACCTTCTTCCCCAATGTGGCTGCTTCCTGTCAGGGACACACCTTGTCATGCAAAATTTTTTTTTCAAAAACAAAAATGCTTTTCCACCCACACCCACAAACCTTTGAGCAGGACAGGCCTCCAGAGCCTCCTCCGATGACGATGAGGTCGTAGTCGTACGTTTCACTGTCCCCGTTGAGCAACTGCTGCAGCAAGCCATCTGTATGGGCCTAGTGGAGGTAAACGCCAGCATGGCTTTACTGTCTGCACACACCGAATGCCTACGCAATATCAATCTCATTACGTTTTCAGCAACCAACTACTGACTGATTTGTTGTACAACTTCTGTTATCCAGTGCGGATTCTATAAGGAAATCATGTAAAAGCTGACTAAATATGCACTGTAGTGTATTAGTGTAATTTTGAGGACCATTAGCTAACAGTATGAGCGAAACTAAAGCGAATGTTGTTGCTTTAAAGTATTTCAACACACTTCCATGTCATTTCCATTTCATTGAGCAGCTGTAGCAACACATAGCCTGCCTTGGGCTACAACATAATAGCATCTCTTCACATAGTCCAATTTAAAATGCCATTTAAAAAGATAAGATAAAAACAAAAACTACTTCAATATTATACCTCTCCCTCCTCTGTAGTCTACCTGGTTTTAGACTACAGAGGAGGCAACAACAAAAGGCAGGCGTTTTAGAGCTGCCATTTTTATGCTAAAATAAAGGGTGGGCTGGTGAATGAAGCTCTAAACGCCACTTGAAGCAAATAGCTCCCTCTTTCCTGACATTTGAACAAGCTTCTTGATTATGTTGAGCAATCACTAATGGCAGTTAATGTTGCCTACCTGCATTGTTTTATCACAACCTCCAAGGTGTGTCTTGTTGATGAAAACATTGGGCACCGTTTTCTGTCCCGTCATCTCAACCAAAAGTTCCTGGTAATGTGTGCCTTCCTCTGGATTATAAAAAGAAGGAAAAAAAACATGAGTGAAATGACATCCATGAAGGAAGAGCAGAGCAGAGCAAGCTATAACAATTGTTAAATGTCTATGAATGGTGCGGCATAGATATAATCGTTTACCGTGTACTCACTAAGCATTAAGTTTAAAAAGCTGATAATGAGTGTAACCAGGCTATCAAGGAGATGACTCAGCATGGTCCATGCTGCAGCCATGTAACAGTGCAATTAGATGTGTAACAAAAGGTTTACCGTGGTATATATGCATTAATTAGTAAACCTCTCCACAGTAGGAGGAAAAATAAAGTTGGGAAATATGAGTCAATTATTTCCATGGCATTTTGTCAAACTAGCCGGATATTTCATTAAATGCAGACTTCCCTATTCCGTCAATAAAGCTGATTAACAAATATAAACCATCATAGCCAATGCAAGACATTATTCCGCACTTCCACACTGTAACTAATTGACAGCTATTAATGTTTCTTACCAACGAGGTCGAGCTCCACGACATTGCACTTAACGTCCAGTTCTTTAAATAAGTCTTTGACCTGCAGATAAAGTGATGTTTTAATATCATTGCCAAGCGGAGGCAGTAAAACATGTTTCACAGTTCAACGTTTTCTATTCGGCAACTTAATGTGACCTTTCACCAGTATGCTAGGTTAATAACTTGGCATTCATTTAAATGTTACCTCTTCAGTAGATTAAAACTCCCAATCAGGAAATAAGACAAATCAATTCACCAGTTCAGGTGAAGGTTTAGCTGGGTCTCTTATTTATGCCAGTTGGTGTAGAAAGTGCACTGTTAAATGAGTAGCACGCTTCTTGCCCAGCACATAGACCGAGCCCGTCTGTTTCGCGGGAGTTCGTCCCGCTGAACTACCGACAGTAACACAGTGAAACAGTGAAACATAAGCCTTACCTTAACACAAAATGGACAGTAGCTTTTGCTGAACACAACCACCTGGTTGGAATCAATAAGCTGCTGTATTCGAGTTTTGAGATCGGTCTTCCCGGCGTCATTTTCGATGGGAGGCATTTTTCTACTTTGTTTCCTTCCTGCCTCCTAGAAAGCTTCAATAGAGGGCAAGCTTATAAATGCGAGAACTCTTCCTGGGTTACGTCAACGTTAATTTCGTGACAGAAAACGCTATCAATTGTCGTTATGGTATTTCACAAGAAACGAATAGCTTCAAGCTACGAAACAGTGTTCAACACTGTCACACAGTAAATCGCTCAATCAACCGCGCGACACGTATTAAAGATCTTAGGTCGCTCCTTTGAAAGCGCTCAATTTGTGGTTCATCATGTGCCGCATTTCCGACTTCGCCTACGTTGTACAATAACCCCGCCCATCGTTTGTATCGAGTAGATAAAACAGTGGCACTTAATACATTCAAAGGGGCGGGCTCTTCCCTTTTACGACCTTGTGTGAATTATTTTAGAATTTAAAATACGATCATAATAATCTATCTATCTATCTATCTAGTCACTAAAGTGCACTTAACTATATTTGAAAATACACTTTAGTGTTCAGAAGAATAACTGACATTATTTTGCAATAAGTGTGGCCTTATGTCAGTACCATTCAGAGACATCCAGTATCCTGGACATGCTTCTTAAGGACTTGTTATTTCGGTTGAGAACACAGTGTGTAAACGTATATTTGAAGTCCCACATATTGCTATTCTATGGGGTTATAACTAAAAGTTACGGGCTAATTAAGCACTCGTATATATGTGGAAACACGATCGTGATAGTTGGTAGTTAAAATTGATCATTTCTGGTATAGCTGCATTTCGTTTTGTACGAAGGATGGACTCCAAATACTGTATTGGGGAAAATGTGCACGGTGGCTCACTCTGCTGGCATGAATGCTGCTTTGCAAACAGTAGACGCGGAAGATGAACGGAGTAGCACTGTCCGTGCACGTGAATCCACATGTTTCATTTTTCAACATTTGGGCATTTGTAGGCTATGGTATACGGACACAACACCAATGTGACAAGAAAGAAACATTGGAATAAAAAGGAAATGTTAGTGAATGGGTTGTATCGTAGCCTAAAGGTTTTAAGGTCCATCCCCAACGCCCTAGGCTACTTAAAGACACCTCAAGTTGCTTCGGATAAAAGTGTTGCCAAATGGCTGAATAGTAAGCCTATTTGTGAGTAAAAGTAAAACCAAATATCACATAGGCCTATATCTATGTATGATTGTTAAACTACCCATTAAAAGGTACATCACTCATTAACTAGAGGTAGGGCTTACAGAAGGGGGCGCCGTAGTGTAATATGTCCATTCGTTCCATTTAGTCTTTCTACGCCCTATATGAACACCTAGGCCTAATGTGTCGGGGAATCAAACAGCATCGACCAATATAATATAATCCAACTGGTTTTTACGATAGACCTGAGACCCAACAAAACAAAACGAAACAGCTGGAAGAAAGACAACAATTGCAAAACTCCTAGCAAGTTCGAACACGAGAAGAATTTTACCGGGTAATGACGACGTCAGCCCTCCTTTGGGAATCGGCTCGAAACAAAATGCTCAGGGCGATATAGGTGAGGGTTTGGTTTGAGTGCATAGCTTGATGAGTGGTGCGTATCACACACACACACACACGCACACACACACACGCGCGCACACGCACACGCACACATACAGTTGTGCTCCACCTCCCCTGCCTTGACACACCAGTCAGACCTACGAGTTGAGCCGTCCGTTTCACAAGCTGTGTGCTGGAGAGAAGATCACGATGGCAGAGAACAAGACGGGCCCAAATATTCAAGCGGGAGCTGGGTTTCTCGCCAAACGGGTTCAAAAGTCCCTGAATCGAGCTCAAGAGAAGGTGAGCAATTAAGTCACGTAGGCTATCCATATACTTCATAATACCCACACCCAGCCTCGCTCCCGTCATGTGGTTATCATTGATTGAAAACGCGAATGGAGCGAACAACACGGGTTTGGGTTCTCACATCTCGATGAGATCAGAAGAAGTTCCCCTAACTCGTTAAAATCATACATTCTAATCGATAAGAAGTAGAAATAGATAAATAAACAACAAAATTACAGCACTTATAGCACATGTCATGAATTGTAAATTGGTAAAGTATAAAACATGAAGTAACTCGCATTGCTGTCATATTGCTAGGCATGCAGCTTATTTTATTAGCCTACCCCTTAGTTAAAAATTTTCAGGAGCAGCTTATCTTTAATATTTGTTCCTGGATGAATTGAGCTGCATAGCTACGAAAGCAAGATAATGTTTCCCTGAAGTAACGGTAGTGTAAAATTGTAACCATATGATTTGTTAAAGAAATGTAGTTCGTATACTCTTTTCTCCTGTCCTAATAGTGGAAAGTGCTATCAAAATGTTACTCTCTACAAGCTGTTGTTGAACTTGTTGGAAACAAAGCTGTCACTTCCTGAGACGATGTCTACTTCCTCTCCTTCGCTGTAACGAATAGGCTACTGGATGTGGTTAACTTTTATCAAAGCCTGTACTCAAAAGTTGTCACATAGGCTACAGTTGGCTAAACACTTTAACCATGGCCAATTTAACTGTTGGAATGACAAAAAGCTGAGTCTACTTTGTATGTTTTTATATCCGTTACCAGGCAAAGATTCTTCAAAACATGTTGTGGAACTCAAATGAGTTTGATTATATGGTGCATTGCAGCTCCAACAGTCAAATAAAGCAATATTATCAGTAACTTTTTTTTGTGTACACCATTTTGTTTTTAAAAAGGTCCTTCAGAAACTGGGGAAAACAATGGAAACCAAGGACGAACAATTTGAACAATGCTCCCAGAACCTCAGCAAGCAACAGGTAAATTAATAACAGACTACCTCATCTCAAATAATCTTCATTCACACTGTATAACGTAGTTTGCACGAGCCTAGCAGATACTAACAGACCCATGCACACTAGTATAATGGCCGTCTTGAATCTATACTATAAGTCTACCTTGTACTTGTACACTCACTGTTTTGATGTGATTTACCCTTATCAAAGTCAGCTTTGTCAGAAAATACACTTTTTCAAATGGAATGTCCTCTATGTTGAATGAGTAGAAATGCCATTTGGTTGGAGGTAATCCATCTAAAGTTCAGAACAGCCACATATTTGATTCCTCTCTGCTCTCTACAAATCTTGTGGAAAGTGGATTACTATGCTGACTGTAGGCCAATCTGCATGGACTTCATTGAGTCAACCATTTCTTGGTGTTTCAGATGGTTTTAAAGTAAAATACCAGGGCACAGCTTTTAGAAGCAAAGTTGTTGGCTCTCGTCACAGAAAATCAAAAAACATATAGAGCTTCAGGAACTAATCATAACAACAACAACAACAACATTGTGTTGCTTTCAGTTGTACACAAACTGCTGCTCGTTTACAAATACAGCTGTTATAGTGAACACTACAGTGTTCAATGCCAGAAAGACATGCTAGAGCAAATCTATCATAGCTGCTCTTGTTGAGGCTAAAACAATAATGATCTACAGATAGAATCTAAAGCAGACCAAAGCGATTCACTTAGGCATGTTTGAGTGTCGTTGACAGACCAGATTATTCCGATGTGTTACAACATGGCGTGAATATAATTTCCCATCATATATAGTTTTTGTTTCTTTTGCACACAGGTAGACGGTGTCAGGCTCTCCAAAGATGTTAAAGCTTACTTCATAGCTGTGAAAGGTAGGCTTGCGGGTTCTTATCTTTTTTCATTGTGTTTCAGTTCTGCAGGCTCTACTGTTCTATATCATGCTGACTAAGACACTATGTTCTGATGGCCACATTTCTTGTGGAACACAACCCTCAATGCCAAGTGAGAGCAAAATAAAAAAGGGAAGTGAATTTGGGCTTATTTTAGACGTGATCTTTTGTAAATCAATCTGCATTGCCATGTAGAAGAATGAGGATCAATAAAGAGTTGACACAGCAGTAAATAACTGAAGGGTGTCATCAGCCACAGGTGTAAACATGATATCATAAATTCGTCATTGTGCAGTTTTTGCAAATGCCAGCGAAAAATGACTATGATTAAGTCTGACACTAGCCTCAAATGGAGCATGCATGCTATTACAAGTTTAGCGGTGCCTGAATTTAAAATGTAAAAGTTTTGTATTTGGTTGTGTTTTGTAGCGATACATGAGTCATCTAAACGTCTGTCCCAGACGCTGAAGGACGTGTACGAGTCTGACTGGTATGGCGGAGAAGACCTCTCAAACATCGTAGAAGTATGGCTTTCTGTATATTTTTAGAATAGAAATACAAGCAGAACTTGTTTAATACTGTGTAGTTGTTTGCTTGAAACAACCGAAGTGACTAAAATGTCAAACTATCATTAAAACAAAATACAGAAAGAGGACTTGATGTGGAATGACTATGAAGAGAAAATGTCCGATCAGATTGTGCGCACCATGGAGAACTACACAAGTCAATTCCCCGAGGTCAAGGTAAACAAAGACGTCTTTTGGACTTGTTCTTCCTTGTTCTTGTTTAATGAATAAAAAACAACATTAAGATGATAAGAATTGCACGCCCAAATATTTCTTGGAACTCTGTCTTGCAGGAACGAGTGGCCAAGCGTGGACGTAAACTGGTGGACTACGACTCAGCCCGCCACCACTTGGAGGCACTCCAGGGTGCCAAGAAGAAGGACGACGGCAAGATAGCTAAGGTGCAGGAAACATCACAAAAGGCGTTAACAGAAATAACAGCGTTCTGAAAAGGAAGGCATTTAGCCCAGGCTATTAATCACTTCTTTCTCCTTTTTTGTTGCTTTGTTTTGGTGTCTCACTGCGCAGGCTGAAGATGAGTTCAACAAAGCACAGAACGTTTTTGAGGAACTAAACAATGAGCTGAGAGAGGAGCTGCCTGTTCTTTATCAGAGGTACATGGCAAAACAACACCACCCCATACATGTGCATTTTTCATGAGGAGCATGCTATCAGATTTTGTACTTTATATAATACTTGTGTTGTACTTTAACCCAGTATCAGAGCAATATGCAAAACCATTTGGGTAATTGTGAATCTGTTAATCTTATTTTTTTGTGCATTGGCCAAACTTGTGGTTCACAAGTAAAAAATCAACTGGCTCACGTAACTAAAAGAGTACATTTTACCCCTAAAATTCCTCTCTTTTTGCAGCCGAATAGGTTGTTATGTCACCGTCTTCCAGAATATGTCGAACCTGCGGGATGTCTTCTACAAGGAAATGAGTGTGGTAAATACATACAATGTAAATGTGTACATTGACTAATAACACTTTATATTGAATAAAACCACCTTCTGTTTCAGTTGAACCATGAACTATACAATGTGATGAAGAAACTTGAGACTCAGCATTCGGGTAAAGCATTCATCATCAAGGGTCTAAACAGGTGAGTGTACGTTGTAATAACAGTTTCCAACATGTGTGGATAATGACAAAACATTAGTTAATAATTCAGACCTTGTGATTAAATTGACCTTGAATCATAATCCCGATATATTAGTCATATTCCAGAAATGTTGAGTTCATTATTTGGACATGATAAAATGAACCACAAAATAACGCACAACTTACTTGCATCAGATTGTGTGTACCTCACACACACATGATTATAACTGTTATAACTGAGACCATATTGACTTAATCTCCCCTATTTGAGTTGGGTGAAATTGAGGCATTTTGAAAATGTTACTGAGGCGTAACCCATAAAATCTGCTATTATATTTCCTTGTTTATTTTCTTAAATAGTATTTTGACCGATGTGCTTAAATGCTAGTCAAACATGAATCGTTCTGCTGCCTCTTCTCCTCGCAGCTCCAAGTCAAAGAAGAGGAAGTCTATCGTCATCTCCAACCCCATTCCCTGCAACACGGCCTTCCCCGCCGACCACATCTCTATGCACCCCACCGGCCAAAGTGCCAGCAAGGACGCCCAGCCCTCTGCCCCCAACACACTCACACACACTGCCTCACCGGAATCCAGCCTCTTGGAGGACATTGAAGGTACCGCCTCCAAAGACCCCGCCTCCTCCTCATCCGACCTGGACGACCTCGGCTCCAACGGTACTGATACACCCAAGTGCGAGTCGGCATGCACCAGCGAGAGTGGGGACGGCGGCGCAGAGAGGCAGAGCCTGGACAATATGGAGGCAGAGGCGGCTCCGCCGGAACTCTGCTCCAGCCAATCGGATGACTCCGGAGTGGGTGTACCCACGCCGGAGGTGGCGGGGCCAGAAGCGTCACATCCCCTACCCCCTGTGAGTGATGCTCCCCTGCAGCAGAGTTGTACAGAGCAGAAAGACGAGGCTGATATGACTCCGTTGACGGCGGTCAAGCCCAAGGCCCCGCCTGTCCCTGCCCCCCGTGTCTCCTTTGGCGCTGCAGACCGACGGTCCAACAGCAAGGCCACAGTGGACACAGAAAAGGAAGTGGTGGAGGCAGAGAAGCAAGTGGTGGAGGCAGAGAAGCAAGAGGTGGAGGCAGAGAAGCAAGAGGCGGAGGCAGAGAAGCAAGAGGCGGAGGCAGAGACGCAAGAGGTGGAGGCAGAGACGGAACCATCAGGAAAGGACTCCACCCTCTGTCCCGCTGGCTTCCTTTACAAGGTAATGAGAATATAAATGTTAAACATAGAACTCTTACATTATTGTTATTTTTCATTAGTATTATTTTAATTAGATCTGTAATATTGTTTAAAAGAATGTGTGTGTGATGAAATTCCCATTCGTCAGTATTTTGGTTGATGGAACGTGTTGATCTCCACTAGGGGGTGGCAGTAGCGAGTCATTCGAGTTCAGAAAAGGGCGTGCTCCAGTTTGAGCAGGGCGACATCATCCTAGTGCTCACAGCTGCTCCAAAGGTATTGTGTATGTGTATAGCACTCTACAAACATTTACAAGTGCAGAATGGTGTAAATTAGCCTCTTATTAAATTAAAAAACTAATCTAGAGAGAGTCTATGTGTGTGACATCAGTATATTGTATAAATTCTAGCAGGACTCTCAATAAGGAACACATTACCCCCCTCCCCCCATGTCATCCAGAATGTGTGCTTGGTCTTCTTCCCTATGGCTTATACATATTTCTTGTATCATTTGTTTTTTCTCAAGAAGGAAGGCATGCTTAAGGGGATCAGGGAGGCGAGCTGGGTGCAGCATAGAGACCTAGAGAACCACTCTGGTGTCTTTTCAGAGGAGCTCGTCCGGCCAGCCAAGGCGGACAATGAGGCAATATAACAATCACACCCATCTCCTCCTCCCATGGACCACTGGGGATTCACACGCAAACACAGGAGAGTGAAGCCACATGTCTTGGACACAGGCGTTGTACAACTGGGAAGAACAAGTCCCACATGGTTTTCTCACATGCTGTGAGGTTGCAGCTTGTTGCACGATAATGTTACATACAAAAAAAAGATGCTTTCTAATTTTTACTAAAGGTCTTGACGATTTACAAATGTTGTTTTTGTGTGTGTTATACAGTATTTTCTTTTTCCAACCTCAATGCTGTGAATGCTAGAAAGCTGTTTTTATACTCCAGGTTGTCTTTTCTTAACGTGTCTTAATAAAGTTGCAAAGCTGAATTAGGCTGGGAAAACAATATTTATTTGTCACATCAGTACATGGCATGAATATATTTGAATATGTCTAATGCTTCCCATAACACTGCAATTATTTTCAAGAATGCAGACTCACAAGAAATGCACAACTTACAAAGTTCTATTTGTAGTTTGTCATGCTATTTATTAATTTAATTTATTATGTTACTTAAATACATATCTGGTCACAGTGGCAGGTAGAGGTAAAGCATAAGTCATTAAAGTAGGCTTATTTTTTACTTCAGATATTAAACTTTAAGAGTGTTAAAGGTAGGGTAGGCAATTTATTTAAGAAGCATATTTTTTGTCATTTGTTTAAATTCTACATCCCAACAGCAAAGACATATTAAATGTCTGTCTGGCTGTCGCGGGCTGTATAAGCCTGTTTAATAATTTCATTCGACCAGACTTAAATGGACGGCTTACCTGTCTGTTTACCTACCTTCTTGTGCACTCTGCCTGTGGACAGTCTTCCAGGCTAGGCAGACCTACTGCTAAGTGTTTTGGGGGAGTGGCTTTTGAGTGAGGCCTGAAGGGGGGGGATGTGGTTTTTTTGGTTTGATGCTTTCACATTTGAATCTAAGTGTCAAATACATTTCACACAATAGTTTTGCGTATGATGAGTTTACGGCAGTATGATAGGTGGGTTTGCATTCTTCAATACATTCATGTTTTGGAGAGGTTGTTTCCCTGTTCGTTAACTCAAAGTAGGCTCTCACGCTTAGAGAAAGTTGGTAGCCTCCACCATGTCCTACAACATATAAAAATATACCATGGTGATTGTCAAAAAGATACCTGATTGTGATTTGTTAAATTGATTTATTTGCAGGCTAGAGCCGTTACCTCACCTTTCATAAAAGGGAAATACAGACTGGCAGACTATAGGATAGTACCGGCTACTGTACTCATTCAAAAGGGATGGTGGGTATTCAGTTGGTTGCAATCAGAAATTTCACTGCAAGTTTCTACTTACAGGCCATCAGGCTACTGAACCACTGAGCTATATCTCAAGCCCATTGACGCTTTATGTATAAGACGACACTTTATGTATAATACTTATATGCACATGCACTTTATACCTGCACATCTGTATCTACATCATTAAATCATTCTCCATTGCTACTTTTACTTTATTCTGTGATACCTTTATTTTATTTATAATTATTATTATTTATTTATAATTATTATTTATTTTTCTTTGATTTTCCATCCATGTTGGAATGGGCCTCGTCCAAAACATGTAATTGTATAGTATGACTAAGTGATGCTGCACATCTGATAATAAACAACTTGAACTTGAACTTGAAGTAGTTGCTACACACTGGACCTTTAAGTTGTCTTTCTAACAGTTTTACAAATGGCCATGATGCACATTTTAAAGTCAAAGAGAAATGTGTTTATAGTTGCTTTAAGTGTGCAGCTGAAAGGTGATACAGGGCCAGAAACTAAACAGATGACAGCCGTCAACATCTCACTTCAGATGAATGTACTTTCTCAATGATGTCAGATTTACTCACTGGTTTCCTAATATCCTTGTCACCCATATGCCATCTTGTTCTTGTACTTTAGGCAGGGAAAACCGGCAAGTAAACATTGAGCTAGGAGATAAAAAAAACCATCTCCTGGCACAATCAATAATGGAGGTGGATTCTAATCCAACGTGACACTCATGACACATACTGCACATACATGTGTCTACCTGAGAATCTACCACAGAGTGGTGCAGCAACATCATGGCTGTTGTCTTGAGAAACGCAAGTTGAGGAGACGTAAAGATCGGAGGTGAAAATTGCATTAGGCTGCCCTATTTCAAGCAGTGCTCTTGTTAAAACCACAGCATGCTGTCATTAATGCTCCTCCTGTTGAAGAAACCTTGTCCTGTACCATTCCTATCCAATGATGTCAGCTCCCAATGACATAGGAATACATGGTGTAATTATGGGCTGGGCTAAAATCCTTCTTCCCTCTTTACTTGTTTTCCAGGAAGGAAAGGATGAAAACATCTATTGCATAATGAACACGTTTTCCCCACTGTTTGCCAGGTAATAGTTGGTCATGATCTGTACTATTTTCTTCGCAGTATCACTTTTTGCACTTACTTGCACTTTTACACTAGTTGAGGATGTTTAGAGGCTTTTTAGGAGTATTTTGTCCCGCAAGCTAGCAAAAAGCAAATTGGTGCTTCCTACAACCAGTGCTTATAATTGTCTATTATTGACATATTGTATATTATGTAACATTGAACTATAAACACTTCGAAATGACCAAAAGCCTTTATCCATATATATACGAGCATGCATATACTCTTAGAGTAAGAGTAACATAATCCTTAGTCTTTATACAGGGAAGATATCTATGTATCTACCTGTTTTCATATGCTCACAGCATATGAGTCCTCGGAGGATAAAGGGAGCTTCAGTTTCAGGAGGATTTACCTAAATTATTTTCCTAAAAGTTTTGATGAGTTTTACATCA
>OMKI01014368.1:0-10815 GCA_900302315.1 Phycis blennoides | reverse complement strand
CGTACTGGGCCCAAATATACAGACATAACAGGGATCAGTCCATAGTCCCCTTCATGGTGTACACTATGTGATGCTGGTACTATCTTTACATTGTTGTTACAGCCAGACTGGTGGCAGATCGAGGTCAGGATTTACTTAGGAAGACACTTCTGATGTTAAAGTACATTTGTTACCACATTTTCTGCAGTCAAAAGGGACACCTTTCCAGCATTCACTTAGAAGTGGCTAATTTCTTTATTTTAAACTAAATCTATACTAAGGACAAATTGGGCCATCAAAGCATTGCTTCACCTCTTGGTTATGGAATGGATTCAGAGTTAGATTGGTTAGGTTCAAGGGCTGGGTCTGATCCCTATACCTAGATCTCATTGGTTCTAATCTCTTGTCAGACAGGATAGGATCTTCTAGCAGTAGTCCTGCAGCTCCAGATGCTTTAATAAAGGCAGCAGTCATCAGGCATTGTCTTACACACAGCACCCTGCTGTTTTTTGTATAAGAAGGTGAGGTCTGACATTCCATATTTAATTCACAAAGCATTCATTTCACAGTTCAGCTTACATTAGTTCTAATTTTTGCTGAACGAGCCACAGCAGTACTACTGGTATAGTAGTGGTAATAATAGCAGTGGTAATAGTAGGCGTAGTAGTAGTCGTAGTAGTAGTAGTAGTAGTAGTAGTAGTAGTAGTAGTAGTAGTAGTAGTAGTAGTAGTAGTAGTAGTAGTAGTAGTAGTAGTAGTAGTAGTAGTAGTAGTAGTAGTAGTAGTAGTAGTAGTAGAAGTAGTAGAGCAGTAGTAGTAGCAGTAGTAGTAGTAGTAGTAGTAGTAGTAGTAGCAGTAGCAGCAATCAGCCGTAGTAGTAGTAGTAGTAGTAGTAGTAGTAGTAGTAGTAGTAGTAGTAGTAGTAGTAGTAGTAGCAGTAGTAGTAGTAGTAGTAGTAGTAGTAGTAGTAGTAGTAGTAGTAGTAGTAGTAGTAGTAGTAGTAGTAGTAGTAGTAGTAGTAGTAGTAGTAGTAGTAGTAGTAGTAGTAGTAGTAGTAGTAGTAGTAGTAGTAGTAGTAGTACTAGTACTAGTAGTAGTAGTAGTAGTAGTAATATAGGGTGACAAAGCTACCATGTGAAGGTTTTAATTAAGATAAGTGCTGTTAAAAAACAATATTTCAGAACAAGTTCAAAGGACCCATTCTGTTCTGTTCATCCCTCCATTGATAATTATTCAGTGTTTTGTTTTGTCTCGACATGCATATATATATATATATACAGCACATTAACATGAGTATCCCGAACATCCATCTCACAATATCAAAATTCACAAACAAGGTATTCATGCCTTGACAAATAACATAAATAACATATTGTACCACATGAACATGAACATGCACCCTTCTGCACACAGACACAGAAACATAACGATTGTCATTGAAAACTGTAACCTTACCGATGCTCAGGGCAAGTTGCAGCAACATAGCCATATTTCCTGGATGGCAAACCAAACTCAGCTGGTCCAGCAGAGTTCAGGGGAGCCTCTATTTGAATGTTCTCTGTGATGTTATAATTCCAAAGAGAAAGTTGCCGTGTCCCGTCGACCGCTTGTGAATCAGTCCAAAAACAGCAAAAATACTGGAGACACACAAACCCAGCAGCCTGCGGGATTAAAATGAAATAAACCGATGAATCACAGAGAGCCCAAGAGGCTGCTGTGTGTGTGTGTGTGTGTGTGTGTGTGTGTGCGTGTGTGTGAAGGGGGAGGGACTCAAGGTAAACCACAGAGCTTTGGTATAGGAGACCACTGACTGCTGCACTACATCACGGCTGGTCGGATTAGCTGGCTGGAGAGCATTCTCATTTCCGGTATTAAGTTCAACAAGAAGAAAAAAGTCGAGGTACGACAAAAAAATATGTATAACAATGGAGATTATGGGATACACACGCACTGTGGGGAGCTTCAGTGTCCACCAAAGTAACTACCTAGCTCTACTCTCCAGCCTGCAGGATCTGTGGCACAGAGCTGGATAATCAGATGTTTCAGGGCTGTGCTGCCAGATGGATGCTATTCCAGAGAGGATCCGCGTGCCCCGCCCGCCCGGGCCATGCTGCATGCATAATCAAACACCCTCTCTGACAATAAAGGTCCTCTTCATTATTAGCCACAAGTGACCACTTCAACTCATCTCTGTGTGTTTCCACAGCTGATACTGAGTGCCACATAGGAGTCATTAGAAAGACTGCTGGTATTGTTCACAGGAACATGAAGGGAGAATTTCTCTTAGTAAATCTAAGAGCACATGAGTACAAACTCTTGTTTCCATACTGACCTTCCATGCCTGTAGTAGGCCCGTCCCTGTTGTGTTGCATCCCTCACCTCTTTTTATCCAGGTGAATCCTCTGTTTGCTACCCAGATGGCGTGTACTGTGTGCATAAGTATAAATCCTCTTTCACATGCGTAGACTAGCCACAAGAGGAATGGTTACTCAATGTTAATCTACAGCTTAGAACCACCATTAACGAAATACAAAAATCATCATAGTCACCCTCCTGAACAGACTACCTGTAATGCCTGGAAGAGAGAGAGAGGGAGAGAGGGCGGATTTGGAATTTTCCAATTGCACGTGTCAGATTGGAAAGCTTGAGCTAGGTCATTTTAGCTTGTTCAATAAAGAACTATGCTATAATAATCATATTTGTCAGGATTTGTTTGTTTTGTAGTATGTGTGTTCCAAGAATTTGTGCTGGAATTTGGAAGTGTAATTTTTCCCATAAACTGAAAAGCGAAGTGTGCTCCAGAAAGCTTACAATATGGCCTATAAAATCCCCAAAGACCCCTGCATGCTGTTCACTCTCAAAGCCTTTAGATTGGACGTTGTAACAGATGTTGTCCAGAAAGCTGCTTTTTCAGGCATGTAAAGATTTTACGTTCAGTTCACTGCACATCCCCATGTTTAGGATGGGAAAATACAGCTGATCCTATTCATGAGTGTAAAATGTTCTGCAAAAATTATGAAACTCAAAGGGAATTCAGAACCTTTCTGTTGTAATCAATGTAGAATGTATTTGTGTTCATTAATGATTTCATATTGTAATATGATAGGAATTTAGGAATTGGAATGGCAAAACGAACAGGTTATTCGAAAGCCAATCACAGGGCGGTGCCTTCTTGGGCCGTGCTGTATTGTGTTTCTATCAACGGGAGAATTATCAATGTAAAGGCTGACTGACTGATATGAGCAGAACCAAAAGAGATGTGCATGTTTGATTGACAGCCGTGGATTAAGGCCTTATGCAACTCTGCTTGAACTACAAAAATAAATTAATAAAAAATAAATCCC
This sequence comes from Phycis blennoides, assembly GCA_900302315.1. Lineage (NCBI taxonomy): Eukaryota > Metazoa > Chordata > Actinopteri > Gadiformes > Phycidae > Phycis > Phycis blennoides. Next base: position 7,493 of record OMKI01014368.1, on the reverse strand, counting down.
GATGAGATTAGGATCAGGATCATTCCATCTCTTCAGTGCTCTCTATCTATCCATTCATCTCTCATGGCAGTTTTGGGTACTGCGGTACAAACAACACCAGACAGATCTACTGCACAAATCGGCATTGACACTGTTGTCACGGTTTTCCTTCTCTACTCTCTACATTTACATCATTGTCGACTTATCCATGTATGCAGGGTCGCACGTGCAAGCGCTGCACACACACACACACACACACACACACACACACACACACACACACACACACACACACACACACACACACACACACACAGTCATACCATTAGACTACAACATTGAACCTGCTGCCACCTACAGGCTCTCCTGTATAATTCCACTCTTTTGACAAAAAGAGGCTTAACTTATATTTTAGATATGTATTTTTGTACAGATTGTTTCAAAACTACTGTGACATGGAATATGGAGGCAAAGTTAGTCTGCCACCAAAACCGCCATACTACACAATGGCAAGCTGCCTTGCATTGTTAACCATTATTTGTTGCCTTTATTTATAATTGTCTCATAATTGTGAACCACAAACAGAAAATTGCATATATTTGATAAAAATCAACATACAAAACGTTTGTCCTCGTCACTATATTTTTGTATTACTATTAAACTATGTTAAATATAATCAAAAAACAAACTTGTAGAGAGGGCAAGAACATTGTTTTAAAGCTGTGAAGTGACCTCCTCAATCAATTATTTCACCACATTTCATATTCATACTGACTGAAGGAATCTGTCGTTATAATCTTCACTATATCCCTTATTATTACCCAACTTAAGTCACAAAACATGTATTTGAGTTGTGGAAGCTTGCTCTGCGTCTTGGTATCGAATAGAATACCGGACAGAATAACGGACAGATTACTACTGTTAATAATTACTGAAGCAATGATTGCTTCAGAAGCCACCGATAGGGGCTAATTACTGATAACTGTATATGATTATCTGATTGTATGACTGAATGTAAATGATGGCTGAATCAATTATAACTATTACCCAAATTCCCTGATGTGATGTTGTGCATTTCAATGTGGGTCTTTTGTGACCCACATGAGATTTGTTCTGTCAATGTGGACAAAAAAGTAAGGATTTGAATACAATAGAGGTGCTTTGGCCAGAGGTCTGAACACATGCCTCTGTCCTAAAGTGATGGGTCAGTGATGGATCCCTCCTGGTCCCCCCCTCACACAGCTGCAACAGGTGGCAGGGATCTATCCATCTTTCAATGAACATGTAACACGTTTTAATACCGATTGACTACCCCCTTACACACAGACATGATTAGCATTAAGCATTACTCTTGAATGGCTCAATGTTCTATTTGTACTAATTCATTTTTATTAATTCAACATGAAAATGTACTTTTTTTTTACAAGCTGTTGCAGTCAGAAACGTATTGATATCATACATTTTCCAATATCCTATGACTGTCAGGCCTATGTATCAAAAATAAATAAATTACGTTTCCTATTGTATTGCATGTACCAAAAAGCATCAGTGAAACCAACAGTCTTCCAGGTCTTGAGCGTGGTCCACTGTCCCATTATTTTATTAGTTATGCAACGGCCTAATCTCAATCTTTCTTAAGAGGCAAGGTATAACAGGAAAAACACTGGATAACATCCCCAAAAGCCCACTTCCTGTTTGTGCAGAAATATCTACAAGATATCTCACCTTATCAAGAATGCATCTGTGAAGGCTTCGAGTCACTCAGGCTAAATCCCCTTTTCAAAAATCATATTTACTTCAAATTGATAATTTGGTTAAAAAAAAAAACAATCATGAAGTGGCATGCCACTTTGAGAGAAAGAAAGTAACATTCTTTGCATAAAATACTCGGACATGGGATGCAACACCTGTCTGTATGTTGGCATTGCTGTCTCACACACACAATCAACAGAGTTCAGCTGGTAAACAATGCTACCCACGTGGTGTATACATGGTAGTGGTGTACACTTACACACTTCTGTCTGTCATATCTAAGCCTGCAGAACTGCATTGCCTACGGTGTCATGACTACAGAAACTAATCACTACAGCGCTTGGGAGATTCAGCAGGCCAGCAGTGCACTTCAAACCTTGACTAAACTGGACGACCGTTCTAGATCATTATAGGGTAGGGTTCACGCATCTCTCCTTGAATAGATGAAAATGTCAGGCTATGAAAATGCATCTATTTGCTCTAATATGTATAAACTGTCGGAGCTCGTAAATTCGTAGAAAACAGGGCTTGTTCTCGGGACTCGATGTTGGGCTTCCCGAGAGAGTCTCTGTGGCTGTCATCATCATCATCATCGTGACCTCCACGTGATTAGATTTTCTTTCTCACGGTAAAGGAAACAGCTGGACTGCAGGACAGAACGCGGTCCCGGTCCCGAACCTCTTCTTGCAGCTTGGCCTCGCTCACGCGAAGCTGCCGGATGGTCGCCTTCATCTCCTTCATCTTCACTTCCATCAGCGCAATGATGTCCCGCTGTTCGTTTAGTTTCCGCAGCAACTCGGTCGAGGTCGTCCCGGTGGTCAGCGAGTACGAGTGGTCCAGGGGATTGCTGATCACGCTGATATATTCGAGGGGGTCGTCGGGTGACCGCTCCTCGCCCGTGGGGTCGGTGGTGCTCGAAACATCCGCAGGGACGCCGATCCTGTAGGGCTGGACCGCCACACTGGTGGCGCCCACGTACTCGCCGTTCTGGTCTATTTGCACGACGGTCAGGTTGTCGATGCCCGTCTCTGCGGTTGCATTGCCGTCGGCGTCATCGGCAGAGGTTGAAAACACGTTAGCGATCACAATACCGGGGTGACTTGCAGGACGCGGCCGCGCCGCCGCCGCCGGAACGGCCGCGGACACTTTCTTGCCTCTGGCCCTGCCTCTGCGGTTCTTTCGCTCGTTAACGCCGCGCAGCGGGAAAAGAGTCGGTACGCGGATGTTGTAAGTTTTCCGCCCGCCGGAGAAATGCACGCTGCACACCCTGTGTCCCGTGGTGGGCTGGAAGGTGCTGAAGCAGCCGCTGACCCCGGCCCGGGAGATGTTCTTCAGCCACAGCTCCCTCTGCGTGATGTCCTTAGGAAACGTGTAGAACCGCAGCTCCCGGTCCCGATGCGAGTTGTTGTAACAGCCAGGAACACAGCAAGTGAACCCAGGCATCCTTGTGGTGCTATATAGTTGAAAAATATGTTATTTAAAAGGAGTTTTGGTTATTTTATTTTTGTTTCGTTCTTCTGCGCGTTGTTGTCAAGCCCAGCGCCTTTAGGCGGAACTACACGTCCCACAATGCTAACAGCTTCCGGTATATTTTCCCACAGAAAATGTCGTACAACAAACACCGAAACACGAATACAAGTGTACTTTAATACAATGAAAAACGCACACAATTCACTTAATTTAGAACTATTTCTTTGGTTTTTGTATTGGTCAAAAGTTTCAATTTTATAATTTATCAGCGCCTTCAATAAGAACTACATCTCCCATAATCACGTTTCATTTAGAGATCGAACACGAGAGAACTACTGCCCCTGCTGGCGAGATTGTAATCGGATAGTCCTACACTTTGAAATAAATATATACTAGCCACGTTTTAAAATGCCATATTTGGTTGACTCAGACTAAAACCAATGTGCAAGACAAAGCGTTTCCATGCAATCCACGTTATGTATATATTCGGATTGATGTTCATTATTATTTACCGAGGAAATAAGATACAACATCTTTCGAAGGATTGCGATTTAGATGGTTTTTGGATGTAATGGGATACCGTTCTTATAAAACATCCATGGTAATGCCCATGGATGTATATAGATACATCCAACTATTGTTAGTTGAATGTAAACTATTACTAGTTGGATGTAAAAGTTTAGTTTTGTTTAGGTACGATTTCTTCTTCTTTCATATTTGTGGAGACACCGAGGCACAGCGCTATCTACTGGGTGAAATGGATAGTGACCGTGGTATGTGGTAAAAGCAGTTGATATTAATTAATATCTGTTTGATTTGGTGTTTTATTCAGATACAGTGCCATGTTTAACACTTTAATATCAAGACTACTTATGTATTTGTAATGTTCTATACATATGGTCATGACTGCAAGCGTGACACCCATATTATTTTTTTGTAATCACATTATAAATGTCAATTCTTTGACGTGGTTACACATGGTCCTTTCAAACACCATTAGTGTTAGAACATCAGAATACAAGATGGACTTGATTTGTCATCAGGTAACTTTCTTTTCATAATTGTATACGTATGATGGGCTCCTGCCTCGCAACCTGCTCGCTACACGTCACGTTGTTTTTATCACCGCGTACGCATCGCATGCTGCTGCCCGTAGACGTGACTCCCTAGCAACCTGCTAGCAACATGCTACGTTGTTTATATCACCGCGTATGTATCGCAGGCTGCTGCCCGTAGACGTACTGCCTAGCAACCTGCTAGCAACTGGGCAGCGCCCGGATCCGGACGAGCCGAAGATCACGGTCGCCACCGCTGTCGTCTTGGGAACAGGTCATTTTACGAAATCATTTCAACACGATTTATTTCAACGATGTATTCTGATGGGGGTTGTGTGTTTGTTTGTTATAGTTGATTTAATGCGGCAGTAATTAGCTAACAGCTGTGTGGTGATGCTAGTTCCGCCCTCGGTTGTAGCTCTGGTTTAAACGTTTGGTTTAAACGGAGTTCTAACGCCTCGCGAGCGCGAACCGAAGCGTTTCCAGTACGTTCTTTAACGTTTTGGGGACTTCATGCTTTCACGTTCGGGACTTCAGTTCGTTCGCATCGCGAGCGTTCGTCGGATCGAACCACCAGAGATAACTCTCTGACTCGCGTGCACTCACACACACACTGCTCAGTGTAAGCTAATCTATTAGCTCGTTATGGATGCCTGATTGGTATTGTTTTGGAATATTTACGTCCAGCTGTATAAAACTATCAAAATAGATTTTAAGTATGGGAGATAAGTGAATTCCTGTTTCATGTGTTTTGACGTAAGCAGGTGTTCACAATTATGAATGCCTTTCTGTTTGTGTGTGTGTGTGAGAGTGAGTGTGCGTGTGAGAGAGATAGAGATATACAGTCAGTGGTGTCACTGACTGATCCTCTGTCTCTCTTGTAACAATTGACACATTTGACCCAAACCACCACTTGCAGGTGTATTTGCAGACACCCATACAGACACTTTGTGAGCACATATGGCAGCCTACGTCTGACAGTCAATTCCCTCATAGTAACTGAACTGATCCCTGGCAAATTATATTTACATCACATTTGCATTGTTGCTCAGCAACAGCTTTGACGTGTCAGGAGCACACAAACAGGACGGAACGATCAGATACGCTTTGAATGGATCCAGTGTTTAAGGGAGTATCAGAAAAGCTTCTCCTTTCAGGAAGTCCCCCCCGTGTCGTCCCTCCAGGTGATCTCTTGTGGGTCTTTGTGCAGGTTGGGTCTGACGGCGTGTCGATGAGGATGGCCTCGCTTCAGACCGGAGGTTGGCTGTGAGCAGCGGGGCCATGTTGCCGGGGGTCGGTGTGTTTGGCACAGGCAGCACAGCCCGTGTGCTGGTTCCCCTGCTGCAGGCGGAGGGCTTCGAGGTGCACGCGCTGTGGGGCCAGAGCGAGGAGGAGGCCGGGTGCTTGGCCAAGGAGCTCGGCATTCCCTTCCACACCAGCCGGTCGGACGACGTGCTGCTGCACCCCGACGTCCACCTGGTCTGCATCTACATTCCGCCGCCGATGACGCGGCAGATCGCCGTCAACGCACTGGGTAAAGGCAAAATATACACCCGGTCCGGTTTAACACGTGTGCCCTGGATCCCTGAGCAGCGGGCCGACTCTGCACAGCGATTTAGCTGACTGAAGCGTTCAAAACTACAAACCAAGAAGACCTCCGGAAGGCTTTGGCACACCTATGTGTGCCAAATTATGTCCCTTATAAACACAATAGTACATTTATTTTCAGAAGCTGTACTATCTTCCTAAATACAGCCTGGCGTATTTAAAATGAGAAAGAGGGTATATAAGTATCTTCATTGTGTTTTAGTTGTCCCTAATGCTCTGCTCGACATATGAGTGCGTGCGCGACGCACTGCGATAGGAATTTAAGTGGGTGTGGTAACGGTTAGCTTATCTCAGGAATTCCTGACAGTTTACCTCAGTTTCCTGTTTCAGCTTCCTGGGTTTGTCGTGTCCCAACAGAATAACCGGGACAACATTGTCCCGGTTGGCAAATTATGGCAGAAATAAGACTTGCATGCACACAATACGTGAACACATGAAAAATTCACGAGTCATGTATTTTTGTGAGCGGGCACAGGTAACATCACAGACCACTCCTACCTTCATAGGGCTGCTGTACGAAAATGGCATCAAGGCAAGGATGCCAAGGAGGGGGAGGATGAAGAACGAGAGGGTGGGAGAGAGGGGTCAGGGAGAGTTGATGGTGTCCATTTATGTTTGGTGTTCCTTTTCTATTTATGCTTTTAAAGTTATGGTTAGCTTCGAGGACCTTTTTGATACAAATGCAAATGTTGAGTAAGTTGTTGTCCTTCCAATGTTACAATTTACTCAAGTAGAATGTAGATTTTTGTTTCTAAAGTTGATATAAATGACTAAATTCTCAATCTTCTGTCAAATAAGGTAACACATTGCTTCTCCTGTACGCGGACAGCTCATGCTCACTGCCCTGTGGGGTCTCCCCCCAAAGACCCTTTCTGAGCCAGGAAAAAACCTGCATGATGTGTTTCAACTTGAGCATTGTTTAGATGCTTAATATATTTAGTGTTGCGACACTGAATTGTGTATTCACATGATTTCAGTGTTGAATCAGAAGTATGACGGATTCCTGCTCCCTTTCACAGGCATAGGTAAGAATGTGGTCTGTGAGAAAGCTGCCACTGCTTTGGATTCTTTCAAGATGGTGACCGCCGCCCGGTACTACCCCCAGCTGCTGAGCATCGTGGGTAACACCCTGCGCTTCCTGCCGACGTTTGTGGCGATGCGTCGCCTGTTGATGGAGGGATACGTGGGGGACGTGCAGGTGTGTGACGTCAGGGTCTATGGCCCGAGCCTGCTTGACCGGGCTTACGGCTGGACCTGTGAGGAGCTGATGGGCGGGGGCGGCCTCCACACCGTGGGTTCCACCATCATCGACCTCCTGAGTCACCTGATCGGGTCCAGGGCCCACCGAGTGCACGGCCTGCTCCGGACGTTCTTGCAGCAGAGCGGGTCCATCTGTGGGATCCGCCGCGTCACCAGCGACGACTTCTGCTTCTTCCAGATGTTGATGGGCGAGTCCGGGTCGGGCTGCGGGCCGGGCGCGGGCGCGGGCTCCGGCGGCGTGTGCTGCACGGTGACGCTGAACTTCAACATGCCCGGCGCGTTCACGCAGGAGGTGATGGTGGTGGGGTCCACGGGGAGGCTAGTGGCCCGGGGCACCCGGCTGTACGGACAGCGCGCCGGGGGCGACGG
>OMKI01014365.1:0-15397 GCA_900302315.1 Phycis blennoides | reverse complement strand
CCCTAGACAGCACAGAGCTGCACAGACAAATAAGGGGCAGGAAACGCCACTAACAACTACTCCTGCACCTCCCTGCTCCTCCTCACTGCACGGACACACACACACACACACACACACACACACACACTGCCATGCACCCCGGCCCTGTTCAATGTTTGGAGAGTCAGCTCTGAGTGCTTTCATTTCCCTTTAACATCGCTATGGGGGAGAGGCTTCTAGAACACACAGCTCAGCGGCTGACAGGCCTGGGCTTTCCACTTCAACCCTCCCCATAAGAACACAAGATTAAACTTTATAAAGTTGGAAATTAGCCGTCGTGCCAATGCTGAGTACATAGGAAGCAGAGTGGCTGGGTGTTTTTACAGGTGGTTCTAGAAATCAAACCCTCTCCGTCTGCTCCACCACCGCCACCTGAATCATGGATACCACTGTAGCCATGTTTTACATTTGGTATATGCGTATATATACAGTATATATGATCAATGTATATATTATATATATATTACATATACATATATATATATTATATATATATGTCCTTTGAAATGGACTGATCATGTCTTTTCACACACAGGGGCTCTAGCTCTGTTATTGTTATCATATGATTGCTGGAACATCACTGTTGTCCTATTGCTATATCTATAAACAGTTCCTTTGTGTTTGTTTGTGAAAGTCTGCACAATGGCTTTGTATGTTGTTATGGATAAGGTTGAAGTTGTTACTTTAGCTGTATTTGTTCATTTCGCGTCATTTTACCTTTTTGACATTTTTGTATTCAAAGCCATGAAATGTAGTCGCTTTACCGAATGAGTTAAATACTAACAATGTATGTGCAATGTATGTAACATGTAGCCAGTGAATGGCCAGTAAATGGCTGAGAACTGAAATTATCAAAGACCCTTAAGATTGCCAATTTAAATGTGTCATGGAAAGCGTAGACAACACCATTACAGCATCCTGTGCTGCCTTGACAACCCGATGACAACAGCCTGTGCTGCCTTGACAACCCAATGACAACACCCTGTGCTGCCTTGACAACCCAATGACAACGCCCTGTGCTCACTCTGCAGGTGTCCTTGACGGTGTCGCCATGTGGAGACTGTGCGCCCTCCTGGCCGTCCTGCTCGCAGGACCTCTCCATCAAAGCCATGCACAGGAAGGTGAGTTTTACATGTCGCTGTTAACCTCCAAAACAGTGACCACCGCCCCTCCCCCTCCCTGCAGGTCATCACTCTGCCAGTAATGCATTTCCCCCCCCAGTTTTCAGCAATGCTCACAGCTGGCCTGAGAAACCTGGTGATCTCATTGCTGCTGAAACGCTGCATCCAGATCCATGTCCTCCCCAGGTGCTGTAAAGATCTGCCTGATCTCAGCAAACACCTAAATACTGATGTTCTCATTAGCTGATTCAAATCCACAATTGGACCCATGGTTATTCATCGTCCAGCAATGAGCATTGTTACAAATCTGGACCTATTTCGTCTCTTGACTTTGGGTTTAACTTTGGGTCCATGGAAAACCATGGAGTACCAAATCCAGTGGAATAGCTTTTCCTACAAATACAAGTACATTGTAGGTAACAATACAATACAAATTAATGTATCTCCTTAGCAAATCTTTGCAGCAGTTTTAGTGCGATCAAATGAAAGCTTATGGTTTCACTCACACCACTGGACTTTGTACTGGGTACTCTGATCATCTCTACTCAACGGGCCTTTCCTCAAATCCACTGGGGTTTTCTCTTTTGAAGATTGCGCACAAGGCCTACCAGCCGACATATACTTTCTAGTGGATTCGTCCTGGAGCATGGGAGAGCAGAACTTTGAACATGTCAAGCTCTTCCTGCTGGGGGTGATCAAAGCGCTGCACGCGGGGGCGGGGGAAGGCTTTCGGTACGCCCTGGTGCAGTACAGCGGCACGCCCCGCACGCAGTTCAAGCTCAACACCTACGCGGCGGCGCCGGGCGGCGCGCTGGCCCACGTGAAGGCCATGCGCTACCGCGGCGGGGGCACCCGCACGGGCCTGGGCCTGGACTTCTTGTTCCGCGCCCACATGAACGCGGCGTCGGGCAGCCGCGCCGGCGAGGGCGTGGCCCAGCTGGTGGTGGTGCTGACGGACGGCCGCTCGCAGGACGACGTCGGCGAGCCGGCGCGGGTGCTGCATCTGGCGGGCGTGGAGGTGTTTGCGGTGGGCGTGCGGCACGCCGCCGACTGGGAGCTGAGGGAGATGGCCAGCTGGCCCCATGACTCTCACGTGTTGAGCGTAGACTCTTTCAGGGCCTTGAGGGACATAACGCAGGACTTGGTAGTGGGGCTCTGCGGTGCGGTGAGCCAGGCTCTGGGCGCCCCTGTGGGCATGGAGGCCCGGGATGTGGCCGCAGGTGGGACAGGTAATGCCAAACGGGTCGGGCCGGCACTACCATACTAATGTTCCCACGTCACCAGGCAAGAGGCTGCTGCACATCTCGCCTCCGTGGGAATCTAGTATTAACACAATGAAGGGTGTTTTAACCACTATAACCCAGCAAGATTAACATCACTTGTTTTTGTTTGTTCGTTTGTTTTCACCACATTTGATATGCTCATAACACGATTCACAAGACAATCATGCATGTGTATAGACATTCAGTTGAGCAACGGTTTGGTTGTGAATAGCCATGTTAAAACACAGTAATGCTCGAGCGTGGAGTTGGGTCTTGGTTGTGGATGTGATCGCTAAGCTCCTTCCACACACACACACAGACACACACAGAAGCACAGACACACACACAGACACACACACACACACACACACACACACATTGATACCCCGCCCCCACTACTGTGTAATTAACACACAGTGACTAGTCTCACCCCTCTTTGATATGATCCCTCCATCACGCCATTACTTCTGAAGGCATATATACACACATTTTAGGAAATATATAAGAGAACACAAAAGGAAGTGTGGCCTGTGAATAATTATATTAATAATAATAATAACAATAATAATAATAATAATAATAATAATAATAATAATAATAATAATAATAATAATAATCCTATTTAAAAGTTACTGAGCATTTAACAATGGCTAACCTTCCACCACTGCTTGTATGTCCTGTGTTTTTGTCTTTGTCTTTTCCATTGTCAGTGTGTCAATCACGATAAAATATGTGATCTATACTACACCTGAAACAGTGATGAACTTGTATGGATCCATCCTTGACCTGCTTAAGTTATCCTTATCCTTTTCACGTTGTTGCACATTATTCTACATTATTGTAGTTATACGTTGTGTTCATTCTTGTAGTTTAGAGCACAATGCTATTGAGTAACAAGTGAACAAATAAATGTTGCCTTTAGTTATATTAAGGGCAACATGGGAACTCTGAAGCAACAAGGATGGACCACACGGTCATAACTGGTCACTTTATCTGAGGTCTGTAACATGAGTCTGCATGGTGTGGCTGAATTCAGTGGAGTAAATATTCACGACAGGCACTTCAGCACCTGTCATGAATATTGATATATAATAATATAAACTTTGTGGACAAATCGTTTTCATTATTGTAAAAAAATAACAGGGATTTTTTTGATAAATCAATCCATTAAGGATAATAGGTATTGCTCTCTTGAAAGGATAATGAAAATACTCATTTTGTTAACAATTATTATTTACATAACTACTACACATATTTGTTAATTGATAACTACACACATAATTATCAGCAATTCAGTTGTGTTGATGAGCTACAATTACAGGGAATACACATAGAATACACATAAACATCACCATTCATAAATAGCTCCTTGGTTCAGCCTACATGCAGTATGATTTGTTTTGCGTGTGTTTTTTTTACAGTTGAATGTTACTTGACACATGCAATAATGTGCTAGCATGCGTAGCATTTTTTGTCCCTCACTGTTTTAACACTTTCACTTTGTTGCACTTTGTTCTGTTTTGTCTCTCTCTCTCTCTCCCACTTCTTAAAGCACAAGAGTCAGCCGACCTTGTGCTGTTAATTGACGGATCAGAGAACGTTGGAGCAGCAAACTTCCCCCGCGTGCGTGATTTGGCTTTGAGAATCATTGAGGGCCTCGATGTGGGCAGGGACACTATTCGAGTTGCCGTGGCCCTGTACAGTGCCGACCCAGAGATTCAGTTCTATCTAAATAGTTATGACAGCAAGGCGGCGGTCCTGGACGCCGTGAAGGGCCTCTCCTTCACGGGGGGCGAAGAAGCCAACCTGGGTGCAGCCTTGGAGACGGTGTCCGAGATCCTCTTGAGCCAGGCATCCGGGGGCAGGGCGGAAGAGGGCGTGCCCCAGGCCTTGGTGGTCATCAGCGCCGGCCCATCCACGGATGACATTAGCACGGGCGACAGGGCCCTTAGGACGGCAAATGTTGTGACGTTTGGCGTTGCGGTCGGTGGCGCCTCCTCTGCTGATCTCGAGCCAATAGCCAATGACAAAAGCTTTGTGCTAGCAGCCCCTGATTTCAGAACGGCGGCAAGCATGGGTGACCAGCTGCGGCCATACATTGTTGGGGTCGCCCAGCGTACCATTGCGATTCACAATGAGTTCACTGAAGGTATGTTTCTTCACTGCATGGAGGGTGGGGCAGCGTGTGTTGGTGATGCTGACTCAAAGCAATAGCTTTTAAGAGGTCTTGATTATTGTACTATTTTCTTGAGCAAGGTAAGAATTCCATGTGCATATTCAACCTAAAGAAAAGTATATGTATTAAAATGATCACAACTACAGACTAAAACACATACTGTGTATGACTTGCTGACAACACACAAAAAGGTTAGCATTGGATACCATAAGCATTTCATTATTTTATTAGCAATACCAAAGAATAACAAATAACTCATGTCATATTTAACACATTTATTTTGCGTTAATTCCAAAATCCCATATTTTTTTTTTTATCATTATAATTGTCTTAAGGTCATTCCACATTTCCAAACTTACATTTATGAATCAAATGTCCTCTAGTACACACTATATGACTCTTTGCAAATCTGATACATTTCAGTAAAAAAATCTAACAAATATAATATCTTTAAAATGGCCCTCATATTATGTTTCTTTTTTTGCTTTCTTCTCTTTCAGCCATTGCAGTAGGCAGAAGGGACATTATTTTCCTCCTGGACAGCACAATGGGTGCCACCGTCGTCAGCTCCATGCGTGAGTTCATCAAGCGCTTCATTGACATGCTCCCAATCGGACCAGAAGATGTGCAGATCGGTGTGGCCCAGTTCAGCAACGTTGGCCGACTTGAGATAGATCTCAACAGCTATGGATCCCGCGAGGATCTCACTGCAGCGCTGGGCAGAATCAAGCCGAGACCGGGCCAGTCGGTGAACATCGGAGCCGCCCTGGACTTTGTGAGGACCAACATGTTTCGAGCTGACAAGGGCAGTCGCATTTCACAGGGGGTGCCACAACTTCTGCTGGTAATGACCAGTAAGAAGTCCAGCGACAGTGTGGATGTCCCTGCCCAGGCCCTTCAGCAAATGGGTGTTCTGACCATGGCTGCGGGATCCAAGACTGCTGATGAGGCTGAGCTGAAGCGGATTGCTTTCGATGACACACTGGTGTTCATGATGAAGGACTTCCGTATTCTTCTCCGCAACCCCAAGCAGATCATCTCTCCCCTATCCACTCTCAGTGGGATTATGGTGACAGAGGGACCTGGTAATGCTTACTACTTAAGTTATACTTAAAAATATATTACGCATTTAGACAGATCCAAGATAACTTGATTATTAGATAGCTTTGTTTCATAAAACAAATACTAGAATAACACATTCCTGAAGTGGTTTCTATAAAGCTTGTTCATTTTGGAATTTGGGGGATTTTAGCACCTGTTTGTTGACTCGATTCTTGGCTGGAAACATCTATAATATCACAAAGGTGGTAATGTGTTTTTCCCCTCTGCTCTTCCTCAGAATTGGAGATAACCACTGTCCAGACAGCTAAAATAGTGAGAGACATTGTTTTCCTTGTGGATGGCTCCAGCTATGTCGGGAACCAAAACCTCCCCTATGTGCGTCAGTTCATCACCAACCTGATCAACAAGCTGGATGTGCGGCCAGACCGGGTCCAGATTGGCCTCATGCAGTTCTCTGAACGTCCCAAAATTGAATTCTACCTGAACACCTACCAAAGCAACCAGGAGGTTCTGAACAGTATCTCTCAAATGAGGGTGACTGGGGGATCAGTTTTAAACACAGGAGCCGCCATGAGTTATGCTCTGTCCAACATGTTCCGGTCATCAACTGGATCCAGGAGGAGAGAGAACGTCCCACAGGCGTTAGTTCTGATCACAGGTGGACCTGCCCAGGATGAGGTTAAAAAGGTTGCAGATAGCGTGGCTCTGGCTGGAGTTTTGACCTACACAGTCAGTACTGGACAGGCAGATCCACAGTTACTCCAATCAGTTGCCTTCGTTCCAGAACTGGCCTTCCATACTGAAGACTTTGCTGACATGCCACAGCTTGTTGAAGCGATCATGCAGCCATTGATAACGGTGGTTGGTGACACTGATGTGACTGAATACGTAGAACCTGGTGAGCTCTCTTTTACTTGTGAATTGAACATATATTATTCAGATATTCAATGTTATTGTTTTAATGTTATAAAAATAACTATATTCCAAATATTGTATTTGTTCAATATTTTGTGTGAGGGTAAATTATTTCTTATTCTTTTTTTCTTTGTTTTATGTAGTTATTACAGGAGCTGAGAGGGATGTGGCTTTCCTCATTGATGGCTCAGACAATGTTCGAGCAGATTTCCCCTACATCCGGGATTTTATCCTAAAAGTCATCCAGCCACTTGATATTGGAAGTGATAGAGTGCGTATTTCAGTGGTCCAACATAGTGAGACGCCAACATCTGTTTTCTACCTTAACACCTACCAAACCAAAGACGAGGTGATAAGAGCTGTTAATAACATGAGACTCGCTGGTGGCCGTAGTCTGAACACAGGATCTGCCCTGAAATTCATGAAGGAGACCATCTTGTCTGAAAGTAATGGCAGCAGGGCACCACAAAATGTCCCACAATTTCTGATTGTCTTGACCGGAGGCAGATCCAGGGATAACGTGAAAGAATCTGCCGTTGCACTGAAGACCGGGGGAGTGGTGCCATTTGGTGTGGGTGTCAAGGATGCAGACCCAAGGCAGATCGAGGAGATCTCACACAACCCTTCCTTTGCCTTCAAAGTGAAAGAATTCAGTGAACTGGGCTCTGTCCAACAAAAGCTCAACAACTACGTGAGTCTTCCCAAAGAGCAGCTTCAAATTGTCCTTGAACAAGGTAAGCAAAAACTTTCACTGGTCTTTCCCATTTCTTTTTACAAATGTGACATGCAATGTGATGATATGGGTGCTCTAAGAACTGTACCTTAAAATTCCTTTCATGTGTTGTGTCTTAGTACATGGGGATGCTGTAAAAAGTGATATTGTGTTCCTACTGGATGGCACTGATGGTACAAAAGTTGGATTTCAAGAACTACAGCATTTTGTAAAGAGTATAGTGGAGAGGCTCCCTGTGGATGAGAACAAAGTAAGGGTATCTGTTGTGCAGTATGCCGATAGACCTGAAGTCAATTTCTATCTGAGTTCTCACAGAACCAAGGATGATGTCATAAATGCCATAGATCGTTTAACACACAAGGGTGGAACAATCTTGAATACTGGGGCAGCTCTAAAGTTTGTCAGGCACAATATCTTCACAGCCTCGACAGGAAGTCGAACGCTTGAGGGCGTGCCCCAGGTGCTAGTTCTTCTAACTAGTAAACAATCCAGAGATGATATAAATGGTCCCGCTGTGGCTCTAAAAGATCGGGAAATCTTATTACTTTGTATTGGAGTGGGAGATGCCAGTCTCCCCGAGTTGGAAACAATTGCATTCCAACCAGATTTTGCATACAAAGTGAATGACTTCTCTGAGTTACCCTTACTTCAACCACAGCTTGTGGGTAAATTACATGTGTCAAAAATCACAAAGGAATACCCAGGAATGCCAAGCTTAATAGGTAAGAAATGTAACATTATATAGTCTATACATATGTAAAAAATGCCTTAACAGGACTTCAATGTTCTGTCCATTTTATGTTGTTGTATAAACCTTTCTTTCTCTTATGCATCCTTTCAACTTTCCTAAGTGTCTTTTTTATGGCAAGGTTTTTTACCACTTTTTCCGGACTTTGCATTTGTTATTTTCAGCTGATAGTGGTTCACCATTTTTTTGACAAATCTTCTTTCCGTCAAAAAGATAGTACCTTAACAGATCTGCTTTAACAAACACTTTAAAGCAGGTCAAATCCATAAATTGACACAATTTATCAATGCTTCTCATCGTACTTGTCCTTCATGCTGCTAAAACAGTATGCATTTACTTCTTCTACAACTTCGGATTTTTGGCAGTTTCTCTCTTTGTCACACGTTTGTACTCATATATACAGACATTATCAAATCTTGAACACCAGGTCCTTGTATTCCATGTGTTTCTAGTTGATACAACAGGGGGCAAAAGGGACATAGTGTTCCTCCTTGACAGTTCTGAAGACTCCAGAAATGGATTGCCGGCCATTCGAGAGTTCATCAGAAGAATGGCAGAAGGACTAGACTTCGATGGGGAAAACATTCACATGGCTGTTGTTCAGTATAGTGGTGACACCAGAGTATATTTCAATTTTCTAACACATAAGTCCAAAAGAGCTATAATTCATGCTGTAAGAAGTCTTCGCCATAAAGGGGGTATACCTCGCAACACTGGTACAGCAATTCAGTTTGTTCAGGATAACGTTTTCACTGCTTCTTCTGGAAGTAGACGTTTGGAGGGGGTCCCTCAGATCCTGTTTTTACTTACTGGAGGCCAGTCCAATGATGATGTCACAGTTGCTGCAAACAGTCTGAAGAACCTTGGTGTTCTCTCTTTTGCCATTGGACTGAAAAACACAAAAGTTGAAGACCTTCAGGAAATTGCCTACTCCTCAAAATTTATTTTTAACTTACCAGTCTTTGGTGAACTCTTGTCCATTCAGCCAGAGATCCTTGCTTTTGTCCAGTCAAAAATGGGAATTGAACCGCCTACTATTGTAGGTAAGAAGTTTCATTGATTCCATGCTGTGAATCAATGTGATCTCATGTGATGCCAGCTGTATGTGTTGATAGTATTCTATTTTTGAATTCCAATGAAATTATCATCTTTGGATGACATTGGATACATTACTTTTGCTTTACCCAAACAGCCTCACTTGATTTTCGTTCTGCATCATTGAAACTGCCTGCTTGACCTCATGGAGCATGTTTGTTCCCACTCATAGGTTTAGCTCTTTCTTGAGCCAATGATAATCACATCATTGACTGGACTTTTTACACCAGATTATTTGGTTTAATCTAATTCCTGTATATCTTTCCTTTTCCCTTCATAGACAGTGAATGCACTTCCTTAACACAGTTTCAATGTGGTAGTGAACATGGATATCTTCAGAGCCAAATGCCCTTAAATGTTTTTTCATTCATTTTCAAGACTATATTTCCAATATTTGCATGAATTGTTTGCTAGACTCTGTAGATGTTTGATGTGCATGACATTTTTAGAACTGCAATGACAAATTCTTTTTTTGTTGTGGAAATAACATTAATATATCCCAAGTGTGTTATTTGTTTTAAAAATGTACTTCCCATCTTTCCTAGTTGAATTAAATGCAAGGCAAAAGGACATCGTGTTCCTATTGGATGGGTCAGATAACACTAGAGGTGACTTCCCTGAAATGCGCAGCTTTGTCCAAAAAGTTGTAGAGGCATTGGATGTTAAAGAGAATACAGATCGTGTTTCTGTGGTCCAATACAGCAACGATCCACAGACCCATTTTATGCTCAACACATATACAGAAAAACAGGATGTTATTGCAGCCATCGGGCATATAGAGCATAAAGGAGGCATGCCCCTGAATACTGGGGCAGCCCTTGACTATGTGAGAAGACATGTCTTCATTGAGTTCGCTGGAAGTCGACGCCATGAAGGTGTTCCCCAGATTCTGATTGTTTTGAGTGGGGGAAGATCTCAAGATGAGGTTGCAAGTTCTGCCAAAGCCTTGAAACAGGAACAGGTCATTCTGTTCGGTATAGGCTCAAGGAATTCAGATTTACTAGAGCTCCAAATGATAGCACATACTCCTTCCTATGCTTTAACTGTGCCTCTCTTTAATGACCTGCTGAGCCTCCATCAACAACTTGTGTCATTAGTGAAGAGAGTGCCTCGTCAACCAAAATCAATACCACAGAGTGAATTAGGTAAGAGGACATTTATTTGCTGTTTTTCACCCACTTTTCCATCCAATGTGTTATGTGCAAGATTGTTTCATAGTGTGCAACCTAACTAAGCACATATCCCTTTTATGAAATAGTATTCACAGACAAATCCATCCAACGGGATGTTGTGTTTTTACTGGATGGCTCGGATGACGTTCGGAATGCATTTGAGGCAATGCGTAGTTTTGTTCAGAGAATGGTGGGAAAATTCAACGTAGATGAAAACAGAGATCGCATTGCATTGGTTCAGTACAGCGAAGACCCAGCTGTCGAATTTTATCTGAACACTTATAAAACACAACAGGAGGCTGCTAATGCTATACAATCTATGGGGCATAAAGGAGGAAGTCTACTCAACACAGGAGCAGCTCTCCAGTATGTGAAAGACAATGTATTTACAGTTTCGTCTGGGAGCAGGCACCAACAAGGCATCCCTCAGATATTGATTCTGGTGACTGGAGGCCAGTCCAGTGATGATGTTAGAAGTGCTGTTGCAAATCTGAATGAAATGGATGTGGCATTGTATGCATTGGGAGTGATGCATGCTGATGCCACTGAGCTTTCACATTTCACATCAAGTAGTTCACATGAACCCAGTCGTGTATATTTTGCAGCAGATTTAACTGACCTTGCAATCATGGATGCACATATATTTTCTGTCATTGAGATGGATAAAGTAACAACTAATGTACCAGCTCTATATGGTAAGGCTAATCACATCTTGCACTTGATCTATTGATAAAATACAGTTCTTAATACTGCTCTTAATAATAATACTTTTGTGTGATAACCTTTGTTACAACAGATAACAGCAAGAGAGACGTTGTATTTTTAGTTGATGGCTCTGATGATTCCCGGAGAAAATTCATAGAGATCAAAGACTTTCTGCAGGGAATTGTGGCAACCCTGAATTTGGAGGAAAACAAAGACCGTGTAGCTGTGGTCCAATACAGTGACACAGCGGAAACTAATTTCAATTTTAACACACACTCAACAAAAAGTGAGATTATCACTGCAATAACAGGCTTAAGTCACAAAGGAGGTTATCCACACAACCTGGGAGCAGCTCTCCAACATGTGGAGGACAACGTCTTTACGCCTGGCTTTGGAAGTAGACGTCTTGAGGGAGTTTCACAAATACTAATATTTCTGACCGGTGGGAGATCTGGAGATGACATTAGAGTCCCCCTCAAACAACTCAAAGAAATGGGTGTTACTTTGATTGGGGTTGGAACAACTGATGCAGACACCCTGGAACTACAGACAATGTCTCACAAACCTAGCTATGCTCTCAAAATCAATGACTATGGCGAGCTTTTGACCATCCATCGTGACATTTTGTCATTGGTTGGTGAGGTGTCGGTCAAAACAGAGCACACTGATCCCATGAAGAGTTTTGGTAAGGTAGTCCTTCTGTTGCTTCCCGTGCTTAAAGCATTACTGTGTTAATCCTTACATATACTTACAATCATTTATTCACTGTTCTTTTTCATGTTATTATTTCTTTATTCACATTTCTAATATACCATGTATATAACTAGACTTTCATATTTTTACTTTTGGTGTCTTTCTTTGCAGATTCAGAGAAATCTGATGTAGTGTTTCTGATTGATGGCTCATATGATGCTAGAAATGGATTTGAGGGAATTCGTGGCTTGGTGGAAAAAATTGTTGAGGACATGAAAGTGGAGGCAAGCCATGACCGTGTTGCTTTGGTTCAATACAGCCGTGATGCCACAGCCAATTTCTATTTGAATTCCTACTCTATCAAAAAGGATGTGCTGAATTCCATAAGAACTATCAGGCACAAGTTGGGAAGACCCCTCAACACTGGCAAGGCCCTGGAGTTTGTCCGAGATAATGTGTTTTCTGCTTCAGTTGGGGGCAGAGGTGTTGAGAGTGTGCCTCAATATCTGTTTGTGTTTACTGGTGGAAGATCAGGGGATGATGTCAGAGGGCCAGCACAGTCACTCAGAGACAGTGGAATTAAGACCATCAGTGTTGGAACAACGAATGCTGATACATTGGAACTGCAAACCATCTCTTTCAACCCATCACATTCTTTTTCCGTAATGGATTTCAACAAGTTAGATACCATACACACTTTTGTGAAAGCTATAATGAGTGGTGCCCAGGACAAAACAGAAATCCCAACATTTATTGGTAAGAAGCAGATATAAACAGACTCTACAACTATCAACTATCTTAATAAATGCCTTTCAAACTGATAATTGTCAGATAGTACCTGATGCATAATTTGAACCACTTGTAGTATATTTGATTTTTGTTTTTTATCCATTGCAGACACTTACGATGTTGCTAATGTAGAACAACTAAAGGCTGATATTGTGTTTCTCCTTGATGGATCTGATGATATGCAACAAAGTGCCAAGGGAATTCAATCTTTTCTCAAGGAATTTGTTGAAAAAATAGACATTGGGCCAAACAAGGCACAGGTTGCCATGATTCAATACAGCGATGAATCCACTCCAGCCTTTTATCTGAATACATATTCATTAAAAAAGGACATCTTAAACTATATAAACAATTTGAAATTAAAAGGGGGCAAGCATGTGAAGACAGGAGAAGCCCTTGATTATGTCGCAAGGAATGTCTTTACATCATCTGCTGGAGGCAGAGCTCTGATGGGAGTTCCTCAGATACTGATTCTACTAAGTGGCAGAAAGTCACAAGACAATGTCCAGGTTCCATTGGAAAGCTTGAAAAATGCTGGAGTGGTACTTTTCAGTGTTGGAGTGGGAAATGCAGATTGGTTGGAGATGCAGAGTTTAGCACACAATCCAAGAGATGCATATCTGATCAGAGAGACTTCAGATTTTTCTGTTGTACGGCAAAAGTTGTTATCTCAAGTTGCATCTCACAAAGGTTTAACCATCCCAAGTGTAGGTGAGTGAAATAAAACACATTGTTGTTTGACTTTTCAAAGATGAGAAAATTCATTTTATTTTATAATTTCAACTGTGAGAAAAAAGTAAACTGTGAGTAAAAAATAATTTTGGAACTTGTTTCTTAGTTTCAGGTCCAAGCATGAAAAGGGATATCGTTTTCCTTCTTGATGGATCTGATGATGCAAAGGATAGATTTACAGCTATGCGCGAGTTTGTGGTCAAATTCGTTGGAGGCCTTGACCTGAACCAAGGGAAGGATCAAGTTGCTGTTGTACAGTATAGTAACAACGCAGAAGTTATCTTCAACCTGAATACTTACCAAAATAAAGAGGAAGTCATGACATACATCACAAACCTAAAGCAGAAAGGCGGAAATACTCAATACATTGGAAGTGCTCTGCAGTTTGTGAAAAACAATATATTTGTTTCAAAAGCTGGAAGCCGACAACAGGAGGGAGCAAAACAAATACTGATCCTACTTTCTAGTGGTAGATCCAGAGACTCTCCTAGAGGACCAGCAGGTGCTCTTAAGACTGCTGGTGTCATTACATTTGCAATAGGTTCAAGAATGACAAATGTGATTGAAATGCAGGGAATTTCTTCAGATCCAAGTTATGCCTTCTTAGTCTCTGACTTTGCAAATCTTGACAGCATTCAACAGACCTTGGTGTCTCACATCAGCAGAATCAGTAGGCAAAAGGAAATTGCATCTGGTAAGATATTATCTTGTGTGTTCTATTATCACCAAGAAAGTATATTAATGTATAAATGAATCGTGTACATTTACAAAAGAAAGAAAGGATATTGTATTCCTTCTGCATTAATTGAACTAAAACTCAATTCCGAATCAAGACAGGTTTTTTCGATAACATTAGATTAGATTCAACTTATCAATCTACAACAATCTAGTGTGATGGATAAAAGGAAAAACAAAATATTTGATTTGAAAAGCTTATATTTGTGATTTTACCACCAATGTGAAAATGCACATCCTTTATTCTTTGTCTGTTATTGATATTTTCTAGTTGAGCACAGCCTGCCCAAAAGGGATGTTGTGTTCTTGCTGGATGGATCTGATGGCACTCGATCTGGATTCCCAGCAATGCGTGACTTTGTGCAGAAAGTTGTGGAGACGCTCAATGTGGATGACAACAGAGATCGCGTCGCAGTTGTTCAGTTCAGCAGAGATCCAGCTGTCCAATTCTATCTGAACACATACAAAACACAGGGTGAGGTTGTTGGTACTGTCAGGGGTTTGAGGCACAAGGGCGGAAGACCACTTAACACTGGAGCAGCGCTCCAATACTTGCGGGACAATGTCTTCACTGCCTCGGCCGGAAGTAGGCGCCTGGAAGGAGTTCCACAGATGCTCATAGTCCTAAGCGGCGGAAGGTCCTTTGACAGTGTCGATGCAGCAGCCGCTGCTCTGAAGGAGCTGGGGGTCATGACCTTTGCCATTGGGACCAGAAGCTCTGATACCAGAGAACTGCAGAAGATCTCCCATGGTCCCAAACATGCGCTGTCTGTGTCTGATTTTAATGACCTTCCCAGTGTCCAACAGCAACTTCAGTCCTCACTGGAATCAGTGGTCATTGAAGTAACTGAAGAAACTCCCACAGTTTTAGGTATGCTCCCAAGTGTGGCCGTTTGTACTTGTGAAAGTTAAAATGATGTGTTTCTGGAATAACCTGAAGCTATTTGAGACATGTCAGCTAAGCCTACGTGCTCAAAGGGAAAAGGTTGCATGCTTAATGACGGGTAGTAGCCAGACGGAGGCATTAGCAGTAGTTCACTATTAATGTTTGGTCCGAAGACAAAAGTGCGATGCTCATTGATGTTTTGTCTTTCTGCGTTTGCTCAGTTGACCATGACGTTGCCGGAAAGGATGTAGTATTCCTTCTGGATGGCTCTGATTACACCAGAAATGGATTCTCTGCCATGCGTGATTTTGTTCAGAGAGTGGTGCAGGAGCTTAATGTGGGAGAAAACAACGACCGCGTGTCAGTGGTCCAGTACAGCCGAGATGCAGAGGCCCATTTCTACCTGAACACATACACCACAAAGGAAGATATTCTGGGCACGGTCAGAGGACTGAGGCACAGAGGTGGCAGACCCCTCAACACCGGGGCAGCCCTCCAGTATGTCCGAGACAACGTGTTTACGGCGGCCTCTGG
>OMKI01014364.1:0-10806 GCA_900302315.1 Phycis blennoides | reverse complement strand
AGGCTATTGACGTGCTGTAGAAGAGCCACCACTGTACATCTCTTTTATATACACACACACACACACACACACACGAAAGCCTGTTCTTGTAGTTCACTTTTCTATAAAATTTGTGATACCATGTTTTAGGGTTTAGTCTGTTTTATCAATACATTCAAAGATTTGCCGTCAACTGCTGTCCTTATCCATACATTAGTATGACTGATATGTTGATATGTACTTTCAATGTTCCATTTAAATTGCAATAATACAACAAAGCATATGGATAACCGAGAGTACATATACGTCTTAACAATTACACTTCACATTTGATCTGTCGGATTGGAACAAATCCGACAGATCAAAGATTATTTGTAAGGATATCATCAACAGGGGTAGTTTTACCAAGATGTGTTGTCCATCAGGTGATTTCCCAGCATACAACAGTGTGGCTGGTGTCAGACGAACTGAGGCCTGTGGAGAGAGACAGTTATGAAACGCATCCTAGGAGCCTTGATTGACAAAGGTATCCTTAAAATCAACCAGCATGAAGCTAACTGTGGTGATGGTGTGTGTGTGTGTGTGTATGGGGGGGGGGGGGTTGCTGCAAGATTACTAATATGTGTCTCTCTTGCAGATATCCAACATGCAGGGCTGGATATAATAAACAATAAAAATCAATACAATAAACGAATGCATAATTATGTGGTTTGCCTATCCCTTTGTATATATACAGTATATATATATAAGATAAGATCAACTTTATTTATCCCCGAGGGGAAATTAGGTAATATACATAGATGGATAATGTTAACTACTGAACTAGGCAGGCTGTCATAACAGAAAAAAAAACAGGAGATGGTCGTAGGCCTGTGGTGGATGTGACCTATACAGTCTGTGGATGTGACCCCTCTATGATCCACCCCTGGGCTGGCTAACAGTTAGCGTTATAAGCTACATACACGCTACAGCTACTTAGCAGCATGCTGACCACTGTGTACACGCTTCAAGAACCAATTCTGAGAAACGTAAAGCTTCTTTACCTTCTCTGCAGAAATGTCAATTGCAGATTGGTTGTAAAACGACGTGACTGTTTTGGATCTTTCCCTTGCCATCTCCGAGTATCCCTGCATGGAGGACGTAGAGCGAAATCTCACGCTGTCCGTCTTTGACATCGGGGCGATTGTTTTCGCCAGGGGTAGCAGCAAACGCTTGCTCATCTTTGGGCTGGCCCGATAGGTACCACAGCCCAGCATCTCCAGCGCCGTCCCTGTCACCGTCCGACGCATTATGCGACAGCTTTATTGTGAACAGGACTCTCCTGTTTCTTACACTGATCTATAAAAGGTCTAAGAGGCCATCGAGCTCCTGCTGTAATCGTGCACAAAGGCACGTCGCTGAATACAGTACTCAGATAGGGTACAGGAGGGTACAGAAAGGGTTTTATACGTTCTGACCAGTAGTGAAGTGAGTTTACTAAACGACATCGCAGTTCAGCCAATCAGATTTAGAGGCGGGGATGTAACTGAATGCCACGCCCCCTTAATGCAAAACTGTACAGTGTGTAATGTCCGACTGAAGGTAGCCTGTTGTGGAGGGGACAGAATGTCTATGACAGAAACACCCAGCGATCTGTATTGTATAAGTGTTCATTAGAGACACACTTGTACTGGATTGGAATAGTTCTACTGCATAACGTAATCGTTGAGTAAAACAAATATGCGAGTAGGCCTAACAAAACCAAAAAAACAAAAACTAATTGTGATAAGTCATTATGAAATGCGCATATGTCCACGTCCTATTAAAGAATAGTGGGTCCTTATGGTCAATTGTAGCGGGCAGTGAGTTGTGGTTAGTACCTGCAAAGCCATAGGCCTACGGATCAATTCAAAACTCAGAACAACTTTATTGCCAAGTAGGTTTGCACCTACGAGGAATTTGTCCTGGTGGCTCGTACGCATTGAACAAACAAACAACAACACAAACAACACACAACACAACACAACAAAACAACACCAACAATAGACAGTACAAACAACAAGCAACAGTAACAGTAAGCAATGTGACAGTAAGCAATGTGCCAAGACCCACTTTCTGTAATAATACAAGTCATTGTCTGTACATATACGGGTTGTTGTCTATACATATACGGGTTATTTCAGTGATGTCAAATATGTGGGGGTGTAACCTTAATAGACCTTCAAAATGGCTTCCTTTATCGTTCATGTGCACGTTCAATTGTTATGATTAAATGTTTGATATTTTGAATGCCCCAAATAGTTAAGCATCATAAGAATAAGGCAAGCTCTTGGACCAGCGTGATATTATTTTTTATATCAAGTTGTATGCAACTATTTTTATTTGGTTTCCTGTATTCGGAAGATATTTGCTGATTCTTCATTCTGCAAATGGCTATTGAATTCAGAGACGTCCCAGCTTGTTCTGAATGCAGCATCCCAACAAGTTTGGTGTATGTGTTTTTAGCAAGCAACAAGCTCTGGTTGCTGGGTGAAAGCTGTTGGGCAAGGTCCACTAACAACATCCTCTAGTATAAACAAGTCAGTCAGTGGTCCATCTGTGAAAAATGGCTGCTCAGCAACACTCTACTAGGTCACTTGTCCATCAAGACTGTTGATCCGTTTTTGACACATGGAAAAATCTGTAGGATTCACCAGCGATGGAATATACGCTGCACCTATCAAATTGATCAGCGTAAAGAACAAAAGCACATTCAACAACAACCTTTAAAAAGTGGTAAAATAAATTGGCATGAACAACTTTTTTTTTTTTCATACTAATGACACAGCTACGTCTGTGTTTATGAAAGCCCGCTTTTATTAAGCAACTGCAAGGCATTTGGAGATGTCAACAAACAGATGAGCGCAACATGCGCAGGTTAACGCCCGGGTAAATTTCAAATCGTGCAGATGTGACCGAGCCCGACCCGAACCCGAGCATCATTTCTAAAATAAATTGGCATGAACATATAAAATACAAAACAATTGCACTTTTCTCAGAACAAAATGGCCCCTTTCAGTCTTTTCATTCAAATGTAAACTCCACAAGCAGCAAATGTCAATTTGTTTGTCAAATTGTCAATTTTACCGTTTACCTAATTGAAATTATTCATTGCCCACATAAATCCAAAATCCAACCTCCCACCCTTTGCAAGGGCATAATGCGATCAGACACCTTTAAAAACAAAAACAAAACAGTAAACAAATACAGATACTCAGGACGAGTCCTCCCGTTTCCACACGACAACCATGTTCTTATCACTGAGAGCCACCAGGTAGGAGAGTCCATGGCCCATGGCGACACTGTTGATGGTGGGGGCCTCCACTGGGCTGGAAGCCTTCGTCAACGGGGCCGGCCACTCCAGCACCTGGAAAGAAAACCCCCCAAAAAGGATTGTAAAAGGGGCACTTCATGAGCAGAGGACCCAGTAACCCCAACAGCCAGTAGGAATTGACGCCATGCAATACCGTGTGTTTTAACCACGAGAGGGTGTCGTCTAATAGGGCGCGGAATGATTAGATGAGACATTGTGACGTCACATTGCAATTGCAATCTATTTTGACACCAGAGGAGCACTGGACTGTTAGCAATGTTGTCGGTAGCAATGTTGTTGTTGTTGTTGTTTTTTTGGTCACTGTGTAGCAATTTGTCATTATGGGGAGATGTGTTTAAATGCGAGATGTGTCAAAGCAAAGGGTTTGTTAGCCCTAGGTTAGCGTATAATTAAGAGTTTTAAAGTACTGTAACTTTCTTGAGACATCGCGTACGGCGATGCTTAAGTGGTGTTGGGGTTCGGTTCTCCTTCAAAATATATCGAATCGCTACCTTTCAGATTTGGATTGCTGCTGAAAGGCCACCAATAGTAAAGCACTTCAATGAAGCCCTCTGGTCACATGGTGTTTATTCAACCATTATTCAACCAACGTTGAGGGTTTGTACAGGGATTTCCTGAATATTTTGTTAGTGATTTCCTAGGGCGGATTCCCCACCCCAGACAACAACTTGCACATTCACGCGTTACTGCACAATTTAAAAACTGTAGATTAATCTAATTATATTCTATACATTAGGTCTTGATATCTTACACTGTGTTTATTGTCATCCACCAACCACCAAGTCAAATCCCTTGTGTGTGTGTGCAAACCTACTTGGCAATAAACAGTTTTCTGATTCTGACTCTAAAGAATCCTACTGGAGCCACCCGCAGACGAGATGTTTACACCGTCGTTCCAGGTCTGATGTAAACGTTACCTCGGTTGGGGGAACCAGTTCTCCGCGCTGACGACCGGCTGCTTGGAGGAGGCTGTGCAAAGCGTAGGTCCAGAGCCTGCCGCTGTCGTCGCCACACGCCAGGTACGCCTCCTCTGGAGCGGGACACACACGGTAGTCACTACGATGCGCTCAAGGGGTTAAAGGACGATCCAGTTCACCAAACCAATGGTCCCAGTGAGTCAGAATCTTACAAACACACAAAAATTTATATATATGAATATGAGAGAGAGAGAGAGAGAGAGAGAGAGAGAGAGAGAGAGAGAGAGAGATCACAAAGACCACAGATGTAATATGATGTACATTATGAAACAAACAAGCCAGATTATAATGGAGACAAGTAAGTAAGTTAGTCGATAAGACACACCAATAAGTAGGCGCCTCCTTCCATTTGGAAACTACAGCCCAAAGGTAAACACTCAGATAAAGACAGGGCTCTAGTTACCTCGGTGAGCTTACTGCGCCCCCTACCGCCTTAAACACGCCACTCACGGAGGAGACTAGGAGCCCCCCCTGCTCTCATGACTCTGAATCAGGCTTCAGACACACTCAACCACGCGCTCTGGCCAGAGCCTGAGGCCCACCCCTGTTGACGTTCAGTCTTAAATAAACGCTTTAATGACGCACAATAGCCACAGAGACCCTGAAGGACGGACGCGGGAGCCTGGGGTGACCTTCGGGACTTCCTGTCATGTCACTGGGGTATGCAGAATCACAGCGCTTGTGTAAAATGACTACAATAACTAAAAGTAAAAAGCAGAGTTTGGGGACAGAAGTCCTGTGACTGCGTGACATTGTCATTTAGAAACATGAGACATATCCGGGTTAACAGCATTTCTTTTAGTTTGTTCATTGTTTAGGACAGGGTATGTTGTCAAGTCACCGATTGTATAGAAATGTTGACCGAACAATGGCTCTATAGAGATGAGTGCTGCTACTAGGCAAACGCTGCAAGAGATTCTTCAATGTGCAAGAACACAGTAATATCGTGTGACCCCCTCGTTACATGGGGTACTTCTGCATTTAATTCGTGTTCGGACTGAATGTGGGTTTTCTTTTAAAAGACTTGTGATGACATCTAGTGGACACACATTGTAATGTAATCTCAGGCAGTAGCTTAGTAGAACGCATTCATGTGAACATATTATTTTTTTTTAACAATCGTCCAGTATTGGTTCTATAAGGTGAATTGATACACCAATTGGGAAAACAGCCACAATGAACATCAAGAAGAATAGCTGGAGGCCTACATAACAGACCTTGGGGGCGGCAGTGGATGGAGCGGGTGGACAGAGCGGGTCGTCCACTAACCGTAGGGTCGGCGGTTCGATCCCCCACCTCCACATGTCGAACCCCACAAATGTACTGATTGTAAGTCGCTTTGGGAAAAAAAGCGTCTGCTAAATGCCCCTTTACCCTTTTACCATAAATCACATTGAACACAGTCGTAGTAGGCTGAAATATCGATCCATGCACTACCCTTTCAGAACAAAATGGAGAAAAAACTTGAGTGAAAACAATGGTTAAGTCTACAGTGTATTACTGAACACATCACTGCACACATGGACTAAACACCAGATATAGCCTAGGTACGTAGTGTAGTGAAGTGAAGTGAGTGCACAGCGCAAACAATTGAAAGAATAATGGACTGGTGTGGTCCGCCTTTGGTTATCGTTGATTGTGTGAAGACGGTTCACACATACTGGCTGCGAGAATCGAAAGAGGAGGAGGAGCTCATTTGACTGTTATGAAAACGCGCCATGTGATGCGTTCAAAAGCAGCCCAATACGCAGTATTTTACGCCGTCACAGAGTCGAGGAACGGCGGCTTAAACAAACGAAAAGGAAGCACTCTGAACCACTAAATCAGGGTATTTCACCGTGCTTTACCATCAACCGCACGCCATGAAACGAGGCGTGGGTTCGACCCGTTCCGCCCTCCATAGCGTGCGCGTGGGTGTGTGTGCGTGTGCGTGCGTGCGTGCGTGCGTGCGTGCGTGCTCTCTCTCTCTCTCTCTCTCACCGGGACAGGTGCTGAGGGCCAGGTAGGGCACGTCGGTGGCGGCCCACCGCAGCTCCGCCAGCAGGACGGCCGGCGCGCCGCGGCCGCTCCCCTTGTCCCGGTGCTGGCGCCGGGTCTCGCTCCAGCTCCACAGGTAGATGGACGGCTGCTGGTGGCACTTGGAGGCTGGCGGGAGAAAGCGCACGCCGTTTACTTTTGGAAGACTCTCGCTGTATGTGGCGATAGACCCCCTCCTGCGTACCGTAGGATGGGTCAAATGCAGAGAACAATTTTCATTCCCATATCTAAAAAAAATACTGAGAATAACCAATAAAGACGAACAGGTCCTCTCTCTTAGTTTGCCTTTGCGGTAAACATGGCGTTTGGGTTTGGATCAGAAAATATGGCGGCAGTAGCTCAGTGGGGTAGAGCGGGTGGACAGAGTTGGGTTGTCCACTAACTGTAGGGTCGGCGGTTCGATCCCCTTGATCCCCCCTCCTCCTCCAACTGTCCACATGTCGAACCCCACAAATGTACTGCTTGTAAGTCGCTTTGGACAAAAGCGTCTGCTAAATGCCCCTTTAAAATACCATTGGCCTTCAAAATACAGGAAGGAATCCGATGGATTCCCCTTGCGGTGGGCCCGACTTACCCACGATGTCGTCTGTAAGAAACCCTAAGCCGTCGATGGTGCGGTAGCTGTGGTCATTGTCCTCCTGCTCATATATGGGGAATGTAATCTCCATCTCTGCCGTCCTAAGAAAGAGACGAGCAATTTGAAAACGGCATGGCCTTTGAAATGCTGTGGGGAAGATATTACACGCAAAAACACTAATACAAAAATGACCTATGATCTGTCACTATCTCCTGTGCCAGGAGTTAGTGACAGAAAGTCAGGCAGAAGAAACCTCCACGGTGCATTTCCTCATGAGTGCTATGATGTAAAATCCCTCCAACATATGTGGAATAAAGTGACGGTTCAGGACACATCAAAATAAAGTCAATGAAAGAATTAGTGGACTGAAGTGAAATGGCTACAACGGTGACGGACGTCTAAAGAGGGTGGTCTGTTCCCCCCTCACCTCTTCGTGGATCCTGTGTTGAGCTGGGTGTTGAAGCAGTACAGGCCACTGTCGGTGGCAGCCAGCAGTTGGGTGTCGGGGGTCCCCGGGGGCAGGCGGAGGTGCAGAGGGGTGCTGCCGCACTGCAGCACCATCAGCTGACTGAAGACAGGCGGAGTTAGGGGCCCCATCACGCAAACACAACTTACATGGGTGCATTAAAAGAAAAAGAGCCATGGCACAGTGCTTTGTGCAAACCGCCTGTGGAGTGGAGCCACTTGAGTCTGAATAGGACTGGAACATGACTTGGAAAAGGTTCTCTCTTTCGTACAATGAGCCGTGCCGCCCCACAGTCAGAGTTGCACTTGGTCACTTTCACGTACAGTTGAACCCTTATTTGTGATGAGCCCCAGTCTGTAACACAGTCTTCAGTACTGGCCTCTGTACCGGTCGGCGGTCCTGAGGTACTCACCTGGCCTTGAAGTTGTACTGGCTGTCAATTCCACCGATGTCCCACAGCGTGACTTTGTTATCGTATGCTCCCGCTGCAAGGCAATGGGGTCACAAAACATCTCACCAATAGTTTTCACACTTTGAGTCAAGTAAAAGTCCTAGAGAGCGCCACACAAGTGGGATTAAAGCAGAACCGACCCCCAACACTGCTTGTACATTGGTTTGCATAAGATGGAGCAATTTATAGGATAAACACATGCCCTTGCATGCATCACCTCCTTTTGGCTGATAGGGTGACTATCTGCTGATCAGCATTGAAGTGACACACCCGTCCTCTTACTGAGACTGAACTGGTGGGTGTTTACAGTACGGATGCACCCACAAGGTGTTTTTTTAGGCGGATATCAATCACCAATTTTTTTAAATCAATGATGTCTATTTACAGTTTCATAAAGGCTAGAATTGAACAGTTTTTGCCTCCTGTGATGTGGTGTGGAGGTTTCATGTGTTATGAATGCAAGTAGTCAATACGGTGACATTTTTAATAGAAATATAAACGCATTAAAATGATTAGAAAGACCCGCTGCTGCAACCGAAGATATGCTTCCCTCTTCAATCACATCCTTAATATTAATATCCAACAAAAAAAAAAGCTCACAAATGCAACTGTATCAGCAGTAGCATATCGGCTACGTTTCTGTGAAAAAAATAAATGAATAAATAAAATAAAATCACGGAATTTCCCCCATGAAGATGTTTTTAAGAGACGGTCTGTTCCAGGGCGCGTCGAATCACTCACTGAACAGCAGGTTCCCCTGCCGGGGGCTGAACTGCAGGGTGGCCAGGGCCTTGTGGCTGGCCCGGAACTCCCCGTACGCCGCGTTGGCCTGGGGGTGGATCAGCTTCACCAGCCCCCGCTTGCCGCCGGCCGCCAGGATGGCGCAGGGCCGCGCCGGCGCGCCGTTCTCCCGGGACATCAGCACCGTGGACCAGCCCAGGGAGAAGAACTCCTGGGAGGGGAGAAAGAGGGGCACGGCCGGCACACGCACATTAGTGGAAGCGTCCGTTTACTGCACTGCAAGGCTGGCTGATATATACAAACATACACACACACTCTCTCTTCTACTGTATTGATCTATGTATTTTAGGGCTTCGATGGCTGAGAAATATATATGT
The DNA here is from genome assembly GCA_900302315.1 of Phycis blennoides. Lineage (NCBI taxonomy): Eukaryota > Metazoa > Chordata > Actinopteri > Gadiformes > Phycidae > Phycis > Phycis blennoides. The sequence goes on along the minus strand of OMKI01014364.1, from coordinate 1,849 downwards.
GTGTGCGTGTGAGTGCGTGCGTGCTTGTGTGTGTGGGGAGGGAGGGGGGGTTATGGTTGATTAGTTTCAAAATCTTGCTCTCTTCTGTCGACTTCCTTCGTAACCCACAAATCTGATATCAGCGTTAACCAAACCGGGTCATGAGAAAAACAGCAACAGGAAATGTGATTGGAAGACAGGATGTGTCCCGCCAAACGAGTGGGCGGGGACGTGGTTGTCCGACCTCGCCGGGGACTTTGTACTTCTTCATCACCAGCCCGGTCTCACAGTCGATCAAACAGAGCGAGTCTCCCCCACACGTGGCGGCCAGGCGGCCCCCTGCGGCGAAACCTGTGGGACAGAGTGACCCGCTCAGCACGCTCGCACATGCACAGCACAGGGCGGCGCGCGAACCGATGGGCGCGCAGACACATGTACAGACACACTGACACGGCGCGTGTTGTACACGGCAACAAATGTCAAAATTGTCGTTTTCAACTTAAAGCAAGTTGTAGGAAATTAATTTTAGAAGCATTTTTGTCAAATTTGTTGAAATTCTCTTTTACATCTCAACAGTAGTCAACATGCTCTGACAATTTTAAAAATGTTTAATCTGTAGCTGTTACAAGCCTGTAATAAGCCCATCCAATCATTTAATTCAGACCTAGCCTTCCTGTCTGCTGGCTAGCTACCTACCTATCCCACCTACCCGCGCACACTTTCATTCTTGAAAAAGATTTGTATTTAAATATGCCTTCTTAAACGAAAGGTTCAATTAAAGTGTCATGCACACTTAATTCAACAGTAACATTTGACAAGACTGATACCGTTCCTTTGTAACTCTGGGCCAGGCTATACCTTACCACCATTAGCATTTTCAAACCTGCATATCAGCGCCACCACACAAAGTTGTGGAAGTAGTTTCGATTGCCCCATCGATCTCTGAAAGGGACGGGCGGAGGCAGGCACCAACGGCCATTCACACCCCAGTATGTGCCATTCAGTGCTTCATTCACGTTGAGATCAACGTTGTGAAGAGACAAACGGGCTCGGCTACGTTTTCTTTTGCATGCAAATAGACAACTCCTGATGCATCGCTCATCAAGGGGAACCTCTGCACATCGGCCTCCAACTCCCGAGTCACTTCAAATACAAAAAGCAGTCGCTTTTGTCATTGAAAGCACCGCAGAGTCTACAGCACAGAGCTGTGAGGCTGCAATTCAATGCCCGGGTTTCCGCTAGGACGCGCCTTCCGATTGGGTTTTCGCGGATGTGAAATCACAACTGTAAACAGGATTCCCCGCGGTGGGGCGGACTTACAGCCGGTGTCGCTGCCGCCGTCAGGCTGAGGCTGGAAGGCGCAGGCCCACAGCTGGGTGTGGAAGTCTTCGGGGCTGTTCTGCTTACTGTGGCACTGGAGCACGTGGAGCGGCTTCAGTCGCACCCGCTGCCCTCCTTCCCTTTTAGGCAGTGCCGACTGGGATGAGAAACACAGACATGTACAGAATAAAAGCTAGGTGGAAGGTTGACCTCACGTTGAGTTGCAAGAAATGATTATACCCTCTGTGATGTAATGTATATGTAATGTATATACTGTATGTATACAACACAATGAGTGTGTTGAGTTATTGAGTGCGTTTGTTTCACTGTTTACCCATGAGGGTAAACAGTGAAACAAACGTAATCCAACATTGTACATGATTGCGGACACTGCCACGAGAGAACGCACGCACAGCAACATCCCGGGTGCTCACCTGAGCACCGACGCAGCTCCTTTTCCTGGGGGACCCCTCCGCGCCTCCGGCCGTTTCCGCGCCTGAGGCGGGACCCTGCTCTCCGGTGGCTCTGCGTTTGGGCCGGCCACCTTCCC
>OMKI01014363.1:0-10095 GCA_900302315.1 Phycis blennoides | reverse complement strand
CCCCCCCCCCCCCCCCCCCCACCGCAACAACTTTTTCTGATTCATCCGTATTTTTTTTTCTTTTGAGGTCGTGGAGAATGTCAGCTTTGACACGAGGCCCCTGATGTGTTTCCGCCTGAATCTGGCCTGGCTGCGGCCCACAGCCTCGGCAGCGGCGCCCTGAAGATAAGATATGACGAGACACGACAGCGGTTTGTAATCCTTCAGACACACAGCAACATACAAATCAATTTCCGACCTTTGACCCCCCAGAGAAGCCGTGTGGGCGTGCGTCAGGGACTCACCCACCTCCCGGCCGGGACCGAGAGCGAGGCCCGGGCCGGTCGAGGAAGCTAATTCATGCATAGGTTTTTTTTTTTTTTTTCATTCTTTCTTCTCCCCCCCCCCCCCATCCATTTTCCTTAAATCTGTTTTAGGGAAAATGGATACGTTCAAGGAAGATGACCTCCAGCCTGTTAATCCCAGGAGAACCTCCTCCACCGCTGACCTCCGCGCCGTTAGCCCCGGCCTCCTGGCCTCCCGTGGCAGTGAGTGGAAGAAAGTTCTGGCTTTTTAACTCCCAACCCAGTTGGAAAAAAAAAGACAAATGAAAGTTGGGCGCCGAGGCGGCAGCCAGCGAGAACAAGGGTACGAGACAAAGAGAGAGAGAAAGAGAGAGAGAGAGAGAGAGAGAGAGAGAGAGAGACAGAGATGGAGAAAGACAATGAAAGAGCGAACCGACAGAGGGATAGAGAATCCTAAAATGATGAGAAAGACAGAGCGGGCGGAGATGGAGAGAAAGTGGTACAGAGAAAGAGGGAAAAACAGACTGGGGGAGGCAGGGAGTGATAGAGGACACAGAGGCGGAGAGGCAGCAAGAGAAGGAGAACGAGAGAGAGAGAGAGAGAGAGAGAGAGAGAGAGAGAGAGAGAGAGAGAGAGGGAGAGGAGTAAGTGATGTAAGCTGAAAAGAGATTAACAAGTGCTGGCCTTGCGGAGAGCAGAGCAGCGGCGCTGTGCTACTAATCCTTAATGTCACAGATACACGGGGTGCCGGGCCCTCTCTCTCTCTGTGTCTCTCTCCCTCTCTCTCTCTTTCTCTATGTCTCTCTCTCTCTCTCTCTCTCTCTCTCTCTCTCTCTGTCTATCTCTCTGTGTCTCTCTCTCTCTCGGTCTGTCTCTCTCTCTCTGTCTCTCTCTCTTTGTGTCTCTCTCTGTATCTCTCTCTCTCTCTATGCCTCTCTCTCTCTCTCTCTCTCTGCCTCTCTCTCTCTCTCTCGCTCTCTCTTAGCTGACGGCTGCCTTCTGATCAACCAGACACCTTGCACTTCCATTTTTCATCCCCTCCACGTTCTCGTACCGTACACACAGACGGCGCCAAATCAAGGAGCCCCTCCCCCGCCGCCCTCCTTGGATGGGGAAGAAAGACGCTGGCGTTGGACGTCTGTGAGATGAAGAGGCGTTGGTATGGGGGGGGTGGGGGGGGGGTGGGGGTGGTGGCGTTTGAAAGGAAGAGGCTGCATGAGGCCGCGATGGCGCAGCGTATCAGCAGCGCCGCCATGAAAGCCCAACGCCGGCAAAGACACACGGCAGAATACCAACAACAGTTTTCTGTGTTTGGCGCCTGTGTGTGTGTGTGTGTGTGTGTGTGTGAGTTTGCACGTGTGTGTGTGCGCGTGTGTGTGTGTGCGTGTGTGTGTGTTCACAACAAGGTGTACGTGCCACAAGGTGACTCAAACACGTTTTTTCTTTCCCCCCCTTTGCTTTTTTTTTTTACACTACACAATTAAAAAAGTTCCACTCGAAAGTCAGCCAAGAAATGTTGGACAAAATGTTAGCGGGGATAACACAACTGATTATAAATACCCCCCTCACATGGGTGTCTGCATTTATACAAACTATTAAAAACCGTTGCCTCTCATGTCAATGACAACCCGTAAATGAGTAAAGCAGTAATTGTGTCGAAAGCTTTCTGTTGTTATTATTATCATTATCATTATTATTATTATTATTATTATTTTATCCAACAATGGTTGGGGTCTTGAACCTTGGTGATGAAAGGGTCTTTGTGTGCTGTGATCCACACTGCTAATAAAACACACTTCTTTTGTTCGCTTTATCCGAACTCCGTGCCCCTACACTGACACAGGAGTGGGAATTACTGTCAAGAGCAATTAGCCAGTCAGACAGGAGTTCAGTCAGTCAAGTGGCCTATAGGGGGAATCCGGGAGTTCACAGGGTCGCGTCCCAGCTAATGCCTTTAGGCAAACCTGACAGTGGTGTTTTTCAGCCACGGGATTTGACGCTAAAGCTAGCCGAGGCAATTTGGAGAAACCAACTAGAAACCAATCCAATCCAAAAGAATACCGCAACTCCCTTCAGGTCTCCCTCCCCGGTCTACGTCTTCTCTGATTGTCAACACAGTAATCTATGGCGTTGTGTCACTGTTACAAAAATAATGGCGGAATTCAGAAAGAAACTGGTGTTAAAATCCTATGTCTTTACCAGTCTCAGCCAACCCGTTTGTGAACGCTCCGTTCTCTGCTCCGAACTCAAGTCTGGTTCTCTTTGTGACGTCGAAGGTAAACTGACACCAACAGAACATGGCCCCCCGCCCTCCTTTCTGGAACACTCTGCACAAAATGCTTTTTTTTTTTCATAGTGTGAGCTGAAACACAGGGTTCACTGACAGTTTAATCATTAGCTGCAGTAGAGGGTTGAGACTCTTCTCCTCATTAAGATGACGATATGCTGTAATTCATTGCATTGGTGAATATGTGGGGAGGCCTCTCCTGCCCTGAATCAACAATTATTGATCAGGTGCATGTTTTAGCATGCGGCTGTGTACGGTCCACGTCTCATTGCGTGGGGATTGAACCCAGTGCCTTGTGACTGGGAGTCAAACATCCATCCCTAACCCTAACCACCACACTATCCTGTCCTCCTATACACTTGAGCTTTTGTGTTAATATCGGGATGTCCTAAGGAGTGCATAAACAGTGCTGATTTAAATAATAATAAATATAACATAAGATATAAAATATAGAAGAGACTCCCCCAACTCCATGCTGTTGCTGCAACAGCAGTCCGTGAGCGGCAACTTATTTGGTTATTTCCTCGACATCTCCGGAGGGGAATCCGGAGTTCACAGGGTCGCGTCCCACCGAATTGCCTTCAGGCAAACCTGACGGCTGTGTTTTTTAGCCACGGGATTTGACGTTAAAGCTAGCGTAGGCAATTTGGAGAAACCAACTCGATTTTGAAAGTATTTGGTTATTTCCTAGAAATGACATCTCTAATTCAAACTAACACATTCTAATACAAATGAGAGGCGTAAGGCTCTGTGCTCCATCGATGACAAATACATTTTAATTTGCATTCTTTGACACAGTTGACCGTGTATCGTGTGGCCACATGAAAACCATCTCGTTAAATCATAGAGAAAATCTCCAAATCCTGTCCCATCAAAACATGTGAATAGGTATAAGTGAAACTGTACCAACATAATGCAGCAACAAGTACCAACATTACTGCTGCTTTAATACTGTCCTATGTGCTTGGTAAGGCGTCACAGGGAGAACTAGTTCAGGCAACAGCGCTGGTATTCAGCACCATGGACAGCGAACGCTCCATGAGTGGACCATGCTCCGGAGAACAGTTGATAACTAGAAAATGTAATTCCAGGTGAGGAATTACTTGTGCATAGGAATGCCCGTAATCATTGAGGTACATTTAGTTGAGGTGGGGATCTAACTACCAACCCTCCGGTTGTGGAACCCACGCTCTACCCACTGAGCTATGCCGCCCAGTTGACAGCTACCAAATGAGCTGAGCAGAAATTTGGTGTGAAGAAGAATAATACGACGAAAAGTGATATCTAGATTGTGTAGTTCCTATGCACAGTAACAAATGGGCTTACTAGTGAAAATGTACCAAAGTTACCCTTCAGACGACGGAAATACCGGACTACATCGTATACAATACAAAATAGATCTATGGAGAAATATACGTAGTATTCATAAATAAGGAGATGACATTGAAATGTATGGAAAATGTATGTTATATATATGGAATATTTGGAAATACATAAATGGAGCAAGTAAAAGAGTTACTTTTCTGTGTCTTGAATTGCATCATTCAACAGTGTTTCCTGGGGAGGGGTGTGTGTGTGGGGGGGGTTCTATGGCAATTTATTATTGGCAAAGACATTTCCCATCTGGGATCAATCTTATCCTATTCATATTCCTTGGCAGTTATCTACACCGCCGTTGTTTTCCCCATCACTTCCTCTCAAACTTCTCCTTCACTTCTTTCAAACTTTGAAAGGCTTTCTGTTCCCCTCCACGCGAGAAGTTTGAGTTCCCCTGGACAACAGACCGCTTGTCTTCACACAAGCCCCCCCTTTCCCCCAGGGCAGGCTCAGACTCAGTGCATCCTAAGACCCCCCCCCAGTGCGTCTACCTCCCACCATAAATGATTGGGGGGGGGCCCGGTAAAGGACTTCCGTGGCCTGGGAGCCACAACGTGAGCCGTGTGCTAACGCGCCGCAGCGTTGCTGCGCAGCGCCAAGCTTGCAGCCGCTTGGCAGCCAGCGACGCTTAGCTCTTCACACTTGGCCGCGTCCTAACGCATATCTTCCCCGACTGATAATTCTCCACCGAACATGTGGCCGATACATCATAGATGAGACCTCGTTTTGGACCTGGGTCGTGTTCAAAATGTAGTTCAGGCACAGGATGTGAGAGGGGGGGGGCGACTTGTCTGTTCTGTGGCCAATGTAGAAAGCAACACCCAAATGTTTCTTTATTTTTACATTTGGTTATAACATCAGACGACAACACCGAAACTGTGCCTTACAGTGAGTTTAAGATTCAAACTCTGATGGGGAGTTAGGGGTAGAAAGAGGAGAATGTATCAATGTAAACACTGAGATAGGTAATTATGACATTATTTTACATAATCCACGGGTACCAACAGCATGTTTTTACACCCCGATACTGACAAAGTTCTCTCCTCAGCTCAAAAATACGTTCATTCACTTTGTTTATTATTAGTGACTGTGGGAACGGAAAACTCATCATCAGAGCTTTCCTCGATGCGGTTTATTTGAATATTTTCCCAAAATGTTGAGCCATTACACGTATAAACAGACATTCTTCCCCGCAGCACTCTGACGACAGTGGAGCCAGTCTGCACTGTCAACAACAAGTCAATATTGCGTTCATTCAGTGTTCTGGTTTTTCATGATGGTTTTGTGTGAATAACAATACCAGGGGAAAAAAATGTCTGTGTCTATAATACTGACAATAGATTCTTTTTTTTTCCTAAACTAACCCAAGAAATCATTTTCAAGAAGAATTGTATTTGTCTGTTTCATAAAGGTTTTATTGTAATATTTTCCTAGTAATAATAATAATAATAATAATAATAATAATAACAAAAAATCCACGAATTTTTGAAAAGCCATTCTGAGGTGTAAAAATAAAAAGGGAAATAAAGGAATAAAGTTGACTGTACAGACAAGAGACTTCCGTCCTAATGGTGGGATTCTTCTTTGAGTTTAAGATTTACTTGCTTAACAGGCCCAGCGGTACAAATATTGAAATTTTAAAAGGCACTTTTAATGGATAAGTGTAATGGCCCGTTGGTTTTAAACCAGCCCTGAATAATAATGAGCACAGGGGCCACCAAACTGATGAAATCCTTTAAGTGATGCGAACACTGGATGAAGCACAAAAGATGATTATTTTAATGTGTTTGATTATGTAATATGCCTCTGTGTATAATTATATAATTAGACATTCCTAACTTTTAACACTTTTTCTTTGGCGACACAAAAAATGTCAGCTGTAAAATGCTCCCGTTTGGGTTTTTTTCCTCAATACTTTCAAGCAATCGGGCAAAGGCCGTTGTATTCAGGGCAGCCTAGCAGTCAGGGTCAGGGTGTTCCTGACCATGAGTGTGAACCCCAGAGCCGGCAGCCTTTGTGTAGGCACTGAGCAAGAGGCCTCACCCCCCTACCAGAACCTTAGTGACATGTATTCATTAAGAGACATTCGCTGTCAGGCGCTTTGCGTGTATAGCGCCTTCATTTAAAGATAAAGCAAACTTACAGTGAGTGAATGGGCTTTTTTATATACATGTCATTACAGAGCAGGTTGACCCCAAGCTAAAACACGAAAAAGATGCCCGCAGACGACGCAGTTTAAGCCCAGTAGTCATGCACCCTGAACCACGAGGGTGGACCATCCATGTCACCACAGTACAGTGCTATACTGTAACCCCTATATTCAGAACAGTTTCAACAAGGCAACGCAGCTTTAAAAACTGTGGGGGTCTTCAGGATACCTCAAGGTTCCCGACCGGTCGTTGATCAGTCGCTCTGACCTCCAACCTCCCGGGCCAGAAAACAAAACAAAAAAAAAGCAGAGGAACTAAAAAACCCGCCTCCGCGTTGAACACCGCATAAAGTGATGATCGTCAAGAGAACTGATTCCTCACGCGTTCAGCGGTTGGGCCGTCGGCACAGCGCCGGCCCAACCGCCGCCCGTCTCTGCCGGCCGTCTCCGCCCGTCTCCGCCGTGTGTGTGTGTGTGTGAACCGCTCATGTGCAACCGCACGCATTCCACCCGCACTCGCCGCGTCACTCCGAGCGTATCCGATGACGGATACGGGCGAACACTTCTTTCCCACACGACCGGACGCACAAATGACTTCACGGCGTAAGGCTACCGCCGTCGACGCGGCCGCTGTGTCCCGCGCTCTATTTGTTGCCGTTTAACGTGTCGTCGTCAGAGACGGCGGCCGGGGCTCCTGGTCAAAGCGGGCGTGGGCGGCGGGCGGCGCCCGGGCTGATTTGTATGCGACCACCTTGGCGAATGCTTTGGACGGTTTATTAGGAGGCCAAAACTGTTTGCCGAGAGGCGAGGAGGAAATGGGGAGGGGTGGGGAGGGGGGGGGGGGGGGGGCGGAGAGAATGGAGGAAGAGATAGTGGGGGAGAGAGAACGGGAGGGAGTGAGTTAGGGGGCTAGGGTTAGCATGAGAGGGAGGGGGAGAGTGCGAGAGAGAGTTAGGGAGAGACAGAAAAATAAAGATAGAGGGAGGGGAAGGGCAAGAGAGAAACAGTAAAAATCAAGAGATCAGAGAGGGAGAGAAAGAGAGTGAGAGAGAGAGAGAGAGCCCGACAGACAGAGAGAGGGAGAGAGCGAGAGAGAGGCCGAGAAAGACAGAGAGACAGAGAGAAATTAGAAAGAGAGAGAGCGCATGGCAGAGAAAGACAGAGCGAGTGACAGAAGTGCTTTGCCCTTCATTATCATTAGAAGCAGCGTGTGATATGCCGTGGATTGTCCAATGGTGCATGTAATGGAGGCTGCCTGTACCTTCACCCAGGGCAGCCCAGAGCGACAGGGAACCACAAGGAAGGTGCTGTAGTTCATCACAGGGAAGTTGCGGGTTGTGTGTGTGTGTGTGTGTGTGTGTGTGTGTGTGGATCCTGTTTAATATGCTACATGCTCCGGTGATCCACACGCTGGCTGTTAGTTGGCTTAAGTCGACGGCGGAGTCCTGCTTACTGCGTCTCAGACTAGAAGGTCAAGACGGTTGAAGTTAAAGTGTTTTTTTTTTCGTCAGTTTTTTTCTTTTTTTGTTTCATTTTTTTTTTTTACAGCTATAGCTTCGAAATGATAACGGGCCGCAGCAGATAAGTAATGGGAACACAGGCGGGTACTGAGGCAAGCAATCATGTGAACTCACATGCATCTGTACTCAAGTCACTCAGATACTGCCATGATGGCCGCACTTTGCGTTGTGTCGGGGGGGGGGGCTTGTCTGTAAAACTTGGAGAGATTGTGCTGGAATGGAAAATGGTTTCCATGGCACCGTGATATGTAGTCTATGAAGCTGTAACTGGAACAACTAAGTGACACTTATGTGTTTATGAGGTTATATGGGTTCCTCGCTGATCACTGGCTTTTACGGGGATATAAAAAAAAAAGCCTAAATGGGGACAACGTATCTTTCGTTTTATTTTTATTACTTTGTATTTTTCACTAGCTCTGGTAAATCACTATGCCACATGTAGCGTCGATAAATGTGTGTCTGAATATTTTGAGTCTCTCACAATGTCGTCTTGTAACAAAGGAAAGGTCACGCCAAATGTCATCTCTTTCAGTCACACTTGGCCCTGCTGGGTCAATATTCTCTCTGACACAAAAGCTACAACATACAGCTTTCTGTTTGTTATTCTGTTCTATACTGGTCCGATCTAGTGGTATGATTGTGGTGAAGTCTCTGGAACAATCGACCAGAAAAACTTCATGGCATCACATTCTTAACATCATGTTTAAACTAAATTTTAATTCCATTAAAATTTCTTCGACTAGAGTAGTGAGTTTCCCTCTCTAAGGTATATCTTTGACGCAGATTTTTTATTGACATTCTCGTATTTCTGGTTGTTGCGTTGTTTTCCTGGTTAAGCATTTACAAGTGCAGTTTTTGCTGTTAAAGCACAATATGTGTATATAAAGTGTAGTTGATTGATTGATTGAGTACAGCAGGGAGTACAACACACTTCACTACAGTACTTGTATGTAGTAATACAAAAGGACAGCATTGTAGTTGTCTTCGAAATAATTCACAAGGCACATGGCGTGTTTGCGGGGCGACCTCATATTCTCGGAGAAAGGGAAATGCATTTGCATCAGTGTCTGCTTTGATGTGGATGCTGATTGATGAGGCTCTCTGTGAATCACATTGTCTGTCTAGACCAGACGAGAATTTCATAATGAGTTGATTTGGGGCCTTGCAAATCCCTGCATTGTGTAGAGAGCACTTCATAGTTGTTCTAGTGAATGCACAAATGAGCACAGGAAATGACTGCCCAGTAGATAAAGGCCAAAGGGTGACTAAATAATACCGCAAAATACCCAAGACGAAAAAATAACCAACAATAAATACACCTAATAAATACAATAATTGTTAATATATTCATTATGAATATTCAAAAGTTTCTAGAAAGACGTTTTTTTATCGCCTACATTTGTTTTGTTCCGTTTGTCATCAAATCATTATCTCCGCGGCGTTATGTTGAATTGGACCGAAGGAAATTAAACCGAAACAAACTCCGAACACAAAGAACAAAGACCTTACCAACATTGCGCGAGGTGCAAAAGTTTTAATCAGCCAAATTTGTTTCACCCTGTTTGTGATTCGGAAACAGTTTTATTGGCACCATAACGGCTGATTCGGGAAGCGGGGAGGGAAAATAGTCACAAACAAACTAAAATACATAAACAACACACGAGATAGTGTGGATATATCGTGACAGGATCTCGTGCGGAGTCGCGTCTCGTAAGCTGCCAGAGTGCTGTGAAAGCGCCGCTGGCTGGCGGCGATGAGGACACATGCGTGTGTGTGTGTGTGTGTATGTACGTGTGTATGTACGTGTGTGTGGGTGTGGGTGTGGGTGTGGGTGTGTGTGTGTGGGTGTGGGTGTGGGTGTGTGTGTGTGTGTGTGTGCGTGAGGATTAAATGCATCGTGATGGAGACATCGATAAATAAGAAGTGTGCTGTGAGATGAGATGAGAGAATTGATTGGAAAACATGCTGCGGGCGCCGGCGCCTGGTACAGATTACTGCTCCACCCTGTGGAGCGATGGGACAGAGAGATGGCCATTTCTGGAGTTAATAAACTGCCCCGGAATGGATGTTGTGCTCGTGAAATAGCTAATCAACAACACAGCCAAACTATTATCGCTGGACTGGCAGCCCAAGATGTCCACCTGTCACGCTGTCTGGTCGTGAGACCGTGTCCATGTGCGCATACACACACACACACACACACATGTATGCAGTCGTGTGTACACACGCACACACACACAATCATCATGTATACATGTGGTGTACCCATGTTTATTTACACATACAAGCCCACACACATAATGTCCCTCACACACACCAGACCCAAAGACCACCTGGCAGCAGCACCGTCTCTCTCTCTCTCTGTCTCTCACCTTCAGTCACACACCCTGCCACTCTCTCTCATACCCACACACACACACACACACACACACACACACACACACACACACACAAACACACACACACACACATGCATGC
>OMKI01014361.1:10226-24104 GCA_900302315.1 Phycis blennoides | reverse complement strand
GAGAGAGAGAGAGAGAGAGAGAGAGAGAGAGAGAGAGAGAGAGAGACTAATTGAATGGCCGACTTACTAACTACCTAGCCAACAAACCAACTAACTGACTAACGGAACTCAATTCACAGCTAACTAGCTGTGTGTGTGTATGTACTGTGTATATTGTGTGTAATGTGCCTACAGTGTGTATTGTGTATATTGGGTGTCCCTTTGTGCGTTTATATGTGTGTATTGTATGTGGGTTAGACGAGATCAGATTATTATCGGGTGTCATGTCAAATAGTATAGCTGGATTAACCTGCCACCATCTGCTCTTCGTATTGGAGGATTAGAGAGAGGAGAGAGATCAGTGTCCTGCTATCTTTAAGGTTCATAAGGGAAGCTTTTGATCAACCCATCCCTCCCTCTCTCCTCTTTTATCTCCTTTCATCTCCATTCTTCTCTCCTCACTCAACGCTAATACACACACAAGCATCCGGTGTCTGGATTATTTCTACATTATTTAAAAACCTTTTACCATGATTTATTTATTGTGTGTGTCGAGCTAACCTGTCATCTGCAAATGTCTAACAGCTAGCATGCAATATAATCTACACACCGACACACACACACGCACGCGCGCACACACACACACACGCACGCAGCTGGATCAGAAAGAGATAGAGATGAAAGTGGAGCTCATCCGTACTGGGTCTTTTCTGCTCTTCTTTGACTCCCTCCCTCCAACTCTCTCTGTTCATCCCCCTCTCACACTCTCTCCCTCCTTCCCGTAATTCCTGTCTCTCTGTTCAACCCTTCTCTCTCCCGCTCCCTCCCTCCGTTCCTCTCTCTCTTTCAATCTTTCTGTCGCTCTCTCTCTGTCCCCCCCTCCCCCTAGCTTTCTGCTTCCCAGGATGCTAGTCATAATGGTTCTTTAAAGGTTCTAAAGAGTCTTTCTGAGCTTGGAGGCTGTTTACCATATCAAGATCCCCGTTCTCACACACACGCACACACATGCACACACACACGCACTTCCTTCTTTGTAGGGACGACTGTTCACTTCACAGGGAGTTCAACGCTAAACCTTTACCCATAAGTCATTGCACTTGGCCCTAGTGGTAATCTTTCTATGGTTTGGTTTTTTCATTGGTCTTTTCCCAATAAAAAGCTATTGGCTCCATCCAGTGGTCACACACAAGAACTACGATGAACCGTTGATGTGGGAGATGAGATGGACAGTGAAAACCCGGTTTTAAAAACAAGCACTGAGTTTATTAATGAACATTAAGGAACCACTCTGCATCCCTCTGGTGGATGGATCGAATACAGCACAGCCATGGCTCAGTAAGCATTCTATCACCAGCCGTACCATGCTGCATGCTGCTGGCTAAGCCATGACATAATGAGGTGGAGATGTGGGAACCAAGACCCCCTCACCCATCCTGTCTCTAGTACTGAACCAGCTTCCCCCCGATCTAAGATGGCCTCAGCCCTCACTACCTGAGCTAGGTTAACCGTAACCCCAAATTACCTAGTGTTAACCCTAAACAATCAAACCTAAACCATAACCCTCTGCATGGGAACGTATCTGCCGTCTGTTGTCTAATACAACAGAGTACTGCTTCACGGTTCATGAAAAAGTTTGCCCATGGACCTTTTAAAGAATCGGACCAATGAGACACACATTCAACACGCATGTTGTGAAATCACAGTATGACCTTATATTAGAAAATAGACAAGTGTGAGTATTCCCCTTCAAGGGGTCGGTAGAGGTTAGGAGTGAATACAGAGACAGGTCATTAAGGAGCAGGTAGGGGTTCAACAGTGAATACAGAAACAGGTCATTAAGGATCAGAAAAGGGGTTAGACAGAACACAGACAGGTCGATCCATTGTACACATCATTATTAAATACAATAGAATACATAAATAGAAGTTACATTATAAATAGATAAATAAATAGATCAAAATGCTTCAACATTCTTAAACCATTATTCTTCAGGAGTTCAGGGTGTAAGGCTGGATTGTTGAACCAGTTTGGACTGGATTATAAAACCGGTTTAGATGCAACACAGATATACTGTCTGGACACATGAAGCCGCTACACATTAAATCATGCTAACAAGCTGTCCAACTGTTTCCCAAGGGACCCTGACCAGTCTGTAAACATTTCCTTCATATGAAGAACATTCTAGATATTAGTGTAAATTATGTTATACCAAAATAACAGACAGCTAATGTTACAGCTGAATATTAAAATTGCCATCGATAAGGAAAATGGTTATAATAAAAGTGCGTGCCTACATTTGAATTTCACAATCACCCACTAAATCAACTCAAATGCTTCGTATTTCTTTGAACTAAATGCTTCTTTGCAGAACATTGCAATGTAGGCCACAAGGGACCTATGTAACACAGACATCAGAACACAATACACGTTACATTCAACAGTATGAACACAACCTGCAGTATGACAACTTGTAACTCAATTCCCCACAGTCAACCTGCCTTCAACAGTACAGTCTAGTGTTTGTAGAACAGACAAGAACAGTGAAAACGTGTGGTTTTAACACCTTCCGTAGGCCAGTAATGGATTTTTCTTGTCTACCTGATTACAGCAGATGTCAGGATCAGATCTCTGAAAGATTTCTCCTACTGCTCACAGCATAGACTGAGCATTCCATTGAGTAACCTCATTGATAACGTGTAATTACGTTTAGTGAGTCTTCCCATGACAACCAGGGCAGGTTATCCCTTAGCGCAGCAGATGATCAGCTTGTCCAGTCTCTCCTGGTGATTTATAGATGAACTCTGATCCAGGGGGCTGCTTTACTTCATGATCATGATGTTTGGGTGGTGCTCAACGAAAGAGATTTAATTGGAGAGTAAATTAGTCTTCTTAGCAGGGTGGGTGAGTTGAATCTCTCAAGGAGCTGCTGAGGAGAATAGGATGAGGAGGTTGCCAGGGTAACAGATAGCTTAACAATTGTACCGCACCCTGAATGAATAAGTGATGGACAGATGGTAAGATGGTTCAACATTAAACAGTGGCCTTGAGTTTGTTCAAGTGAGATTAGATTTCTACCAGATACTTCATCTACGGGTGACAATCGGCCCAAAATGAAAGTCAGGGTCAAGGTTCCGCTTGATAACCAGAGTCCTGTTGAGGTTCATCATACCAGGTTATTGGTGGTCATCCAGGCAACAGTTTCATCAGAAAGATGACAAAGTGTTTAATTTACTGCTTGGGAACCTGGAGTGTCCTGGAAGGTACTGGAGCGTCTTTGGAGATCCTGGAGAGACCAGTTGTGTCCAGCTTGTCCAGGTATGTCCAGGTGGTCATGTTCATCACAGTGTGCTTCCAATGCCAGTGCCAACCAGACCCTTGATGTTGGTGATGGGTCGGACGTCGTGGAGCTGTCGTCTCCGGTCAATGAAGGCAGTTAGCCGGACGGTATCCAGTGGCATCCTGGAGTACTCGCCACCATGTGCTCCGCCTCGGCCCACCCAGGGGTGCTGCAGACATAAGGTGGTGCTGGGTCTCTTGCGAGGGTCTTGGTGCAGAGCAGCAGAGACAAAGTCACGTGCAGCGTGGCTCACGTCCATGAAGTACTGGTCCGGGAAGCAGAAGTCGCGGCGGCAAATATTGACGCAGGTCTCCTCGGGCGACTCGTCCAGGAATGGCGAGACGCCACTCAGTGCGACGTATGCCAGCACGCCCATGCTCCATATGTCTGTCGCCGTGGAGACCGGCGAGCCCTGGACCAGCTCGGGGGCTGCAAACTCAGGGTTGCCTAGCAACAGGTGGACATACCGGCGGTTGGCAGAGAGCTGGACGGCATCACCAAGGTCAATGAGCTTCACAGCCGGGACAACCGAGTTAACGTCCAACATGATGTTCTCTGGCTGAAGGGAGAGAGAGAGAGAGAGAGAGAGAGAGAGAGAGAGAGAGAGAGAGAGAGTCAGAGAGTCAGAGAGACAGATAGCCTGAATATCTGTCGTCAACAATCGGCTGATGGAAGACTTTCTAGATGTGATTCCTCCCAGTAGATCATAGAGAACATCTGAGTTGGATTCAGTCAGAAAAACTCCTGGAAGGGGTTGATACTGTGGAGACCCTCGTGTGGGGGGGGGGGAATCTCACCTTCAGATCCAGGTGTGCTACTCTGCAGGTGTGCAGGTGCTGTAGTCCCTCAAGGGTCTCCTTGATGAAGAAGGCCACCTTCTCCTCCAGAAGAGCATCATGGGCGGCCAGGTAGTCAAGGAGACGACCTCCTTCCAACCTATATAGGAAATAGGATGTCAGACCATCTGAGGCTGAGATGATCTGACAACCAGTGTTTGGCTTAGATTTTATGCCAAACACTGGTCTAAGTTATGGTGAGGTATGGGCTCTCTGGTCTTGATTGGGGTGAGATGTGGGGACTCTTTTTATCTTGATTATGGTGATGTGTGGGGATCCTGGTCTAGTCTTAGTTGAGGTAAGGTGGAGGGACTCTGGTCTGTGTTATGGTGAAGTGTGGGGACCCTGGTCTAGTCTTAGTTAAGGTAAGGTGGAGGGACTCTGGTCTGTGTTATGGTGAAGTGTGGGGACCCTGGTCTAGTCTTAGTTAAGGTAAGGTGGAGGGACTCTGGTCTGTGTTATGGTGAAGTGTGGGGACCCTGGTCTGCTCTGTGTTACAGTGAGGCGTGGGGGTGCTGGTCTGGTCTGTGGTAAGGTATAGGGAGAAACCAGACACAAGTGTTGTCAAGATTAAGTTAAATTGATAAGATTAAGTTAAATTGATAAGATTAAGTTAAGTATGATGAGATGTGGGGACCATGAACCAGTCTGGGTAATGGTGAGGTGTGAGGACCATAGTCTGGGGTCTAGTGAGGTGTGAGGACAGTTGGCAAGGTGGGTTCTCGTGTTGTGATGTCCAGACACTGTACAGACGATGGGGTCTGGGGATCCTGGGCTGGGTTGGGGTTCTGCTTCTGTGTCTATAGTAGCACTCACAGCTCCAGAACCAGTATGAAGGAGGAGGGGGTCTCGTAGGTATCCAACAGGGCCACCAGCTGGTGGTTCTGGGCGTGGTGGAGGATGTCCGCTTCGTGCGCTATCTGCTCCTTTTTCAGCATTTTCTTGCTCATGATCTTCACTGCAACCTGCAGCAAAAAATAATAAACACAAATGGTAAAGAAATAATAAACACCTTGAAGCAAACATAAACAATAATCAACCATAGTTAACAGAAATAGACACCCTGCAGTAAACAACAAACAACAACAGCAGCTAGTCTAGGAACACACACCTCCTTCTTTGATGTTTTGCTCAGGCACTTCTTCACCACTGAGAAGCGGCCCCTGGCGGACAGACAGGGTATTACATAAAAGGAGAGATGTAATTAAAGGCAAAACAAATTTTCAACCTGGAGCCTGTTTTCTGAGATTGGTCCAGTATTGAGCCAGATCACTGCAGCCGTAATCCGCAAAAATAGGCTGTCATGCAATCATTTGGGGCAATAGCGCCCTCTGAAAGGGCTTGTTTTTCCACTGCCAGGCTCAGATTATATTATATCATATATCAACTTTATATCATTATGGAAAAAAACCTTTATATCATTATGGAAATAAAACGTTTTTTGACTTTTCCCTTGATCATGGCCTGTTGTTATTGTGACCAACCCTCCCCCAAGACTCACTCAATGACAGTTGAGTTGAATTGTTGCAGGAAGTGAGTGGTGGAAATGCGAGTGGGAGCCAGAGAGCAGAGTGTTGAAGAAGAAAGCCTAGTTTAATTCAATCTAAAACATTTGGGTGAAGGACAGTTGAGAATGTAATGACAATAGGGGAATATCCTGAAAAATTGCAACTAGATTTCAGAATGAGACTTCTCCTTGAGTGAGACTTGGTTACGCACAATAACAAACAGAATGTGATCAAGCAAAATGTAAAGAAACTAGTTTTATTTCTCTGTAGGGATCCTTTCCATAATGATACAATATAATCTCAGCCTGTCAGTGGCAAAAAGCAGCACTGTTAGAGGAGGTACATTGCCAGGTGGTATCCCCCCAGAGGGTCACATTGTAGCCTGTCTTCATGGATCAGCTGCAGTATTCCTGCTCAATACTGGATACATTTGACCCTTGATCGTTAATAAAAAGGAAAACGTTTTCCTTTCAGAAACAGACAAACTACACTGAAACAACAACAACATCTAAGATTGAACTGTCTATTCCTTAATCATCTATACATGTACTGTATATATCTATACATAGACCATCTGTCCATTCATATATATTCAATACACAGTAGCTACAGACACAGACCTTCCAAGCTCACAGATCTCAGAGAAGTTGGCATCAAAGTTTTCTTTCCAGAGGACCCCCGTCCCATCAAAGCTGGAGTCTGGAGGCACACACACACACACACACACACACACACACACACACACACACACACACACCATTACTTAGTACAGTTAATTAGTCTGACAATATGAGTTAGAAGAGTCAACTAGTTAAAACTGTTAGAACATTTAACTTGTTGAAATTGTTAGTAGAGTTAACTACCTAGTAAGTTCAGAACGGTGTGTGTGTGTGTGTGTGTGTGTGTGTGTGTGTGTGTGTGTGTGTGTGTGTGTGTGTGTGTGTGTGTGTGTGTGTGTGTGTGTGTGTGTGTGTGTGTGTGTGTGTGTGTGTGTGTGTGCGTGTGTTACTGGTGCTGCGAGGCAGGGTGACGGTGTCTGAGGCTGGGGAGGGGGTGCTGGCCCCCCAGGGGCTGGAGGCTCGAACCCTGAACAGGTAGTGACCCCCTGGGATCAGGTCATCCACCTGCACACACACGTCTCCCGTGGTGACCGCCTGCTGCCATACCAATGAGTCTGGAGACAAGGGAAGATGAAGACACCTGAACATGACCAGTATTCCCACTCCCAGCCCATCTTCCTCCCCATCAACATCAAATCAAATGTATTTATACAGCACATTTAAAAACAAGTGCTTTATAATCATAGAAGCCATAAACTACACAAAAAACAGAGACCAGATTAAAAAACAAAAGGACAAAAAAAATGTGACTCTCACATTGAGTTAAAAGTCAAGGAATAAAAATGTGTTTTAAGACGAGATTTAAAAACAGGCAATGTGGGGGCCAGTCTAACATGCAGAGGCAACTCGTTACAGAGTTTGGCGGCTACAACTGTAAAAGCACAACCTTCCTTATGCTTCAACCTCCATTTTAGGACAACCAGAAGCAATAGGTCAGGACCTGAATGACCTTGATGTAAGGTTGTAAAAGGTCAGAGCGATAGGTTGATTAGACCATTTAATACTTCATAGACAAACAATACAATATAAAAAAATAATCCAATAGGGAGCCAGGAAAGGGAGGCCACTTTCAAAGGTGAGCTGCAGCATTCTGGACCAACTGCAAGTGTGACAGGGAGGCCTGGCTGACCATGGGATAAGAGACTTAGCTGGAAAAAGCTAGATTTGACTACCGAGTTTATCCAATGTAAAATGTCCATTATCACACCCAGAAGTTTGACAGTGGGTTTTACATATGGTTCCCCTCCCCCTCCCCTACTCCTTCACAAACACAAACACAAACACTCACCTTCCTGGCGGTAGTCGAGGGTGTAGCTGGAGTTGGCTCTGGTAGAGGAAGGGGGAGGGTCCCAGTGGACCATGACAGAAGTACTGCTCACCTCCTGGACCACCGGCTTACCTGGAGCAGCTGGCACACCTGGACACATCATAACACACAACGACGCACGTGTGTATAACACACCAACACACCTGGAAACACAATAACACCTGTACTAACCTCCACATAACAGAACAACACACCGGGATACACACTAACACACAGGGTGTTTACCTGTGCATAACATAGCAACACACCTGTATTCACCTGTACATACCTTGACACACCTGTGCACACAACACACCTGCAGTATATACACCATTACATAACACGTAAACACACCTATATTGACAATAACCTCACTCTATCAGCATGTACACAGCTGTACATACAGATACAGTTGACTTTATTGATCCCAGGGGAAATTATTTGTTACACTTGCTCAGCTCAAGCCAGAAACATTTACATTTAGGGCATTTAGCAGAAGCTTTTTTCCAAAGTGACTTACAATAAGTACATTTATCAGAAGAAGGTGAAACACTTCATTGCTGTTAATACAGTAAGCAAGTCACCAGAACAAGTTTCAAGCATTTCAATTGCTAGGTTAACATTGCTAGTATACAACATCTCTGGCCTATGATGCTAAGTGCTAAGATACAAAGAGAAACTATGAAGTGCTAAGACGTACAACATACAAGTGCATGAGGGGAGGGTTTTTTATTTCTTTATTTTTTGGGGGGGCTGGGGGGTTAGGTGGATGTTATGCAGGGTTCAGGTGAACTCTGAACAAGTGAGTCTTGAGTCTCTTCCGGGAGATGGGGAGTGACTGCACAATCCTGACCTTGGTAGGGAGCCCGTTTCACCACTGCGGTGCCAAAAGGAAGAAGAGTTGTGATTTTACCATCCTCCTTTTAGTGATGGAGGTACCGGTCGACTAGCTGAGGTAGTTGAGCGGAGCGCTCGAGCAGGGGCATGGGGTTTCACTAATGTTTGGAGGTAGGTAGGGGCAGTTCCATTAACAGCTGTCAGTACCATTGTCTTGAATTTGATGCGAGCCACTACTGGGAGCCAGTGGAGGTCATGGAAGAGGGGGGTTACGTGGGAGAATTTGGGTAAGTTAAACACGAGGCGTGCTGCATCATTCTTGATCCGCTGCAACATCTAATTAAATAGTATAGAACAAACACAATCCATAGAAATATTGTAGACAAAATATGCTTCTAACCAACAACAGAATGTAATAAAACATGATTGTTGATCAAATTAAAGTATATATGTAACTGAAGCTAAATAAAGAATGATAGTATAGTTAGTATATTGCAGGCATATTACACAGCACATCAGATGTGATAACCTCCTCCACTTGGGTTTACAGTGACTGAGTTAAATTGACAGTACAGAGTTCAGAGTGCCCCACTTACTTCAGGCAGTGAGCAGAAATAACCGGGTTTGATCGCCACAGGAATTAAGGATTTCCTGTGGAGCTCTGTGTAACTCATCACTGCCAAGAGTCTTTTGCTGAATGTACTACTCTGTTCAGACAGCACTCTGTAGATGGGGTGGGAGTCATTGTCAATGATAGAGAGGAGGTGGACAGCAACCTTCTTTCTGTTATGGCTATCAGGGGGTCCAGTTTCACCACCAGAATAGAGCCTGCACTAATCAGTTTGTATTGTTGTCTGTCGAAATGAACTGCCCTTGCACTGTGCCCCAACACACCACAGCACAGAAGATGGTTCTGCCCACCACTGGCCAGACTCATGGAACATCCGCAACATGGCGCTGCAGATGTTGAAGGATCAGAGATTCTTCAGAAAGTAGAGTCTGCACTGGCCCTACTTGTAGTCTGCGTTGGAGTTCACTGTCCAGACAATCCTATTGTCCAAATGTTGTCCAAACACCTCGGCACTTGTAGACCTGAACAATGTCTGCATCCACTCCCCGGATAGAGAGGGGTGTAGCAGCAGTCCCTCCCTCCTCAGGTCCTCATCTCCTTCATCTTACTGATGTTGAGCTGTAGATAGTTGAGCTCCAGTCGACACCAGTCTCCTCACCATCCCTGAAGCATCCAGGCACTGCAGAGTAGAGAATTACTGCAGGTTGCAGGACACTGTATTGTGGACAAAGACTTTGATGTACAGAGTGAAGAGGAACGAACCATCCCCCATGGCACCCCAGTGTTACTCAGTTACTCAACACTGTGTCAGACATACTTCAAGCATTAGGTTTGGTAATCCAGTTCACCTGGAGCGCCACAAAGGACTCCATAATGTGGGAAGTAAACGCTAATGGTCTGTAGTCATTGGAGGCACTGAGATGTGCCCTCTTTGGTACAGGAACCAGGCAGGATGACTTCTACAGCATAGGGACCCTCTCGAGACCAAGGCTCGGGCTGTTAATGGATGATAAGACTTAACACAACTGTGGGGTGAGGGACCTTAGCACCCCGGGGCTAATGCTGTCAGGGCTGCAGGAGTCACCTGGTGCTGGCTCCTGGCATTGTAGACAGTGAAGCTCTTCATGCCTCTCCACACCTCTCTGGTATTGTTCTCCTGGAGCTTTTGTTCCAGCTTCCTTCTATAGCTGTCCTTGCCCCCTTTGATTTTTACTGACAGCTGCCTCTGTAACATTCTGGCTACATACCTGTGACCTAAACATAGCCCCCTTTGTGTTCAGAAGGGTTTTAGGTGACCCAGGGCCTGTTGTTGGGCAAGCATTTAACCATCTTTAAAGGCATCATCTGAAAATTGCAAGCCTTTCCTCTTGCCACTTTTAGTGCAATTTATGTCCACCTGAACAGTCACCAAGCTGCCAATGGTAACATCGGTAATATAGGTATCAGGAACAGTTTCAGGCAGCCAAGTCTCTAGCTGTCCATCTTGTCCAGCAAGCTCACGTTGCTCATAACAACGTGAGCATCTCCTCCTCCCTGTGGTGTTTAGATGACGCTCAGGTTGTACAATGTCTAAATATTATGTCTTATTTCCATGGAAATAGTCAAATCACTGGTCCTGAAGCCGATATCCTGGATCGCTTACATGTGGTTAAGGGAATAAACTAAGGGACCACCATGTTTCTGTGTACCAGCATGTGATGAGTATCCCTACCAATGTCAGGACTGCGGAGTCTCTACCCATCTTCCGGGAGAGACTCAAGACTCACTTGTTCAGAGTTCACCTGAACCCTGCATAACATCCATCCTCTACCATCCTACCACCAAAAATGCTCTTGTATATTGTACGTCTTGGCACTTTAATCGCTCTTTGTAACTTGGCACTTAGTCAGAGATGTTGTATACTAGCAATGGTTAACCTAGCAATTGAAATGCTTGAAACTTGTTCTGGTGACTTTTGTACTGTATTTGCAGCAATTAAATGTTTCACCTTCTTATGACAAATGTACTCTTTGTAAGTCGCTTTGGATAAAAGCATCTGCTAAATGCCCGAAATGTAAATGTAAATGTATCCCGATCTCCATAGAACAGTAATAAATGTTCTTGAAAACCACACCATTTGAGAGACAATCAACCCACTAACTAACTAACTAACAGATCTGTAAACTCAATAAAAAAGTGACAAAAGAGTGAAAACGTATAGAAAGGAGCGAGAGCAATCACAGCAGGCAGCAGCTCAGCCAACATATGCACAATACCTGTAAACACATGTAGATAAAACATTAGCACACCTGTCACACCTGACACAACAACACAACCTCTGAACACCTGAATATGTCTTGAAAAGCAGGTACACATGGACACACATTTACATCCCTGACCACACCTGTACACATAATAACACACCTTTACACACCTGTACACACATCAACACACCTGTATGCCCATACTATGTCGTATGTATAATAGTCTTCTGGTCTGCATGACATCAAACAGAAGAAGAGTAAGGGCACCTTGAACTTTGATTGAAGCGGAGGTGGAAGCGGAGCCATGGTCGTTAACAGCAACGCAGGTGTAGATCCCAGTGTCCTGAGGCATCAGGTTACAGACCTTCAACAGAATGTCTCCAGAATCCCTACAGACAAGGAGACGGGATAAGGAGGGAGGGAACGAGGAGAGGACACAAGGAGAGAGTAGAGGAGAGAGAAGAGGAGATGAAAGGAGAAGAAGATGAGACAAGGGGAGAAGAGGAAAGAGGAAGAGAGGAGAGGATGAGAATCATGATTTGTGTTAAAACATCTAGAAAAAGGCTCTCTCTCTCTCTCTCTCTCACCCTCACTCTCTACCTGATGGTGATGCTGAGGCGGGTGGTGTTGACCACAGGGTTCTGGTCTGGTCCCTTTAGGGTGATGGAGGGCCTCGGTCGCCCACTGATCTTACAGCACAGGACCACTGTCTCCCCGAACACACACACCCTGTCCTCCAGTGGAGCCAGCACCTCGGGGGCCACTGCAACCCACAACCACACACCCATGCAGCACACGCACACACAAGCAGACACACAACACACATTAGCGCCGTATTCAGATATAATTATTGTATCAAATTTATTTTTAAACAGACTAATCTAAACTGATGTAATCTAATGTAGTCTAATCTAACCTAATGTTATCTAATGTAGTCTAATCTATATCTACGTAGCAAGTATATCTACTAAATCTACTGTAAAGTAATTTAATGTGGTCAAATTTAACCTAATGTTATCTAATCTAATGTAGTCTAATCTACTGTAATGTAATCTAGAGGTGGAGCTGCATACCTTCCTGGATGAAGTTTGGGTTGAGGAGCTGAAATAAAAGAGATGATGTTAGCAGCACTGGCAATTGAGACACAGAATACAGAGTGTGTGTGTGTGTGTGTGTGTGTGTGTGTGTGTGTGTGTGTGTGTGTGTGTGTGTGCGTGTGAGAGAGTGTGTGCATGTGTACCTCCATCCTGGTCCTGGGGTCGTCATCACAGTCTGACTCCTCAGAACTGTGAGCCTCCTGGTTGGAGAACAGGAGGAGGAGAGGAGGGAGAAGAGGAGGAAGAGGAGAGGAGGAAGAGGAGAGGAGGAGGAGAGGAGAGAAGGAAGAGGAGAGGAGTGAGGAGGAGAGGAGAGGAGGAGGAGGGGAGAGGAGGAGGAGAGGAGGGAGGAGAGGAGAGGAGGAAGAGAAGAGGAGTGAGGAGGAGGAGAGGAGATGGACTCCAGAGGGAGGTAGAGATGAGAACAGAGGTTTATTTGTGACCAGGAAGTGGTCATACTTACTAATCTCCATGGAAACCAGAAGTGCAGCTGTTAACGTCTGCTATGTTGGCTACTGAAAGACACGTGAAACGTTCTCAATCTGCTAGAGCTCTGCAGCTGGCTGGGCTAGGCTACGCACTGTGGAGCTACCTGGGATGTATCCTAGATGGGTGGCAAGAGGACGACATACTACTAAGAAGCACACATATGATGCTAGTTATCAAGGGGTTTTAAACTCCTTTTTGAACTCTCGTCGTAGTCTAGTAGTTAAAAGATTTTCTTGTACTAGAGAGGATAGTGACATTGTATTAAATCCTATGATAAGATGATATGATATTTTAATGTTACATAAAGATGTTAGTCGACTAGCAAACACAATGTGAGTACAGTAATCATGGTGATGGTGTGTCAGGGGATGGACTGGAAACACTTTCTGCTCACTTACACTTACCAACCACTCACAGCTGTGATTGGTTGGTTGGCTCAGAAGGAGGGCCAGCAGTCACTCACTCACACGCACACACACACACACACACACATGCAAACACACACATGTGCATACAAACACACACACACACAGACACACAGAAAACCAAACCCCTGTGCAGGAGAGATCAGGTGTACATGTATGAACTCACTTTTTCCCCCTGAGGGGAGGGGGGGAGCGGGGGGGGCGTGTCTTTGGGTTTATGCAGCAGACCATTCTCCTGACCTTTGACCTTCCGGGAGCGCAGCGTGTTCCACGACAGAGACTTCCTGTGTGTACAGGAACCAATCAGAGATACTTCCTGCTGCTGTGCCCAGATTGGCCAATCAGGAGAACATGATTGGTTGGTTAAAGGGAGAGATAAAGAGAGAGTGCAGATGCTTCTGGACTTCTGTGGGGACTGGGTCCTACTATATGGTCATATTCGCCATCATTCTGAATATGATTACAATTACTCAAATTCTTCTTCTAATTATCAGCACTTGTGTGGTGTGTGTGTGTGTGTGTGTGTGTGTGTGTGTGTGTGTGGGTGAATCCGGTTCATCTCTGGTTCTCAGTCTCTCCTTCAGTTCTCTCTGGATCAAGCCTTGCTCTTCAGTTCTCTATGGATCAAGT
>OMKI01014357.1:2261-15984 GCA_900302315.1 Phycis blennoides | reverse complement strand
GGTTTGCCTTTTTTGTTTTTTTTAGGGGTGGGGGGGTGGGGGGGGGGTTTGGGGTCCCATTCAGGGAAGGAATCGGTGGTCTCTGCCGCTGCACGCTGTAGCGGGCTGGTCGCGTTGTCTTTATATTTCATATGAACAGACTGAGGGGCGGGGGGGGGGGGGGGGGGGGGGTACATGACACACTTCCGAAGCGCTATAAAAATCCATCAAGGTCACTGGTGCTGGCCCCGCCCCTTTCCTCCCCAGCCCATCACCATCACCATCGTCTCCGCCCTGCCGGCCCCCCGGCCCACCGGCGGGGGCCCCCCCCCCTCCCCCGGGGGCGCCCCCCCCCCACCACCACCACCACCCTCGTCCTCCAACCCCATACCACTCCCACGGTACGCTCTCCATACAGCCACTGAAAACACTGTGCAGTTACGCCTCCCAGGAGAGTCACGGAGGTTTCCGGAAAGGAACAGGAAAGGGGGAGTGTGTGTGTGTGGGGGGGTGGGGGGGTGGGGCGGGGGGATAATTCTGGTAGCTTCTGAGTTGATGCGTACGCTGCGGGGTCAGAGTCAGCAGTCTGTGGTCCTGTGATGGCTGCTGCTGCAGCGCTGTGTCTCAGTTCTATAATCCTTGCAGCAGGAACAGCAGATGTGGTGAGTGGAGGCGTGGGGTGGTGGTGGTGGTGGTGGTGGTGGTGGTGGAGGAGGAGGCAGCCCTGATGGTTTGCTAGGGACCCCCAGGGGCCCTCCTGGAGCGGTTGAGAGATTGAGTGCTGTATGAAGAAAAAAAAGTACAAAAAAACACAAAAACGGTTTGGTTTGAAGATGTCTTCACAAATCTTCATCATATGGCGACGCTGGGACAGGAAGGAAAGGCCCGGATGGTTTCTAGATTGAGATTTATTTAGAATGCGGATTAACCCGGGACCGAAAGTGAACTGAAGCAGAGCACGTGCGTTCTGTCACCACCTTGTTGGACGTACTTAAGTGAGTGTTGACAAGTTATTTCCTGGAAAAAAAAAACTCTTAAGAGACTTTTACTTAATTACATAAAAAGTAATTAAAAATACTTTTCTATAATTACAGACAGAAAGACAGACAGACAGACGCAGACAGAGAGTAATGCAGACAGGAAGTCATCCTACCTTGGTCGCCATGGTGTGAAAGTCCGACCCGGACCCGACCCGGTCTAGTGGCGGTCGGCCTGGCGCTCGCGGCTCCAGGGACGCCCCGCCGGCCCGATCCTGCTTTCTGCCTGGTCCACTGACCCCTGACCTCTGCTGGACCACAGGTCTCCTCTGGGGGAGACACCCGCCTTGTGGCCCCGGTCATAGGAGCTGCCCAGGCGGTGGGAGTCGGCGCTGGGGGACGGGCGCCTCCACGAGGCCGGGCTGTGCCGGGGGTCCGGGCTGGGGTCTGAGCGCTCAGAAGCCTGCATTAAGAGGACAGGAGTAAGGTCTTGATAATGCACAAGAGGGTTTCCCATGATGCCACACACATTCCAAGTTGCCATCTCAGTGTCTTTTTCACCACGGCAACCAGAATAATAACAACTGGTTGCATGTGGTTCTTCTCACACTTTTGGTCAAGAAGTACAAGATGGTGGGCTTGAACACGTTGTTGTTCAGTGGTCTGGGATTTACACGTCGCTGGTGGCAGACAGTGAAAGAGGATTAAGGAGATGTCCGATTTCCCCCTTATTCTGTTGCTTTACATAAGAGCAATTTGCCCTGTTAGCGTAAGGGCTTTGTTTGATCCAGCAGTCTATTATTTGGGTATTAGAAACATGCTGTTTACGTGAACTGGTGTGTGACAAGAGAAAATCAATGCCATGTGGATTCTTGCCAGAGGAGATTTCACAACCACCAAAAAAACCCCAAACATACCCCAAGCTGAGAGATTTACAATTTTGTAGGTCATCAAAGTTACAACAAAAATCCCCAAGTTACTAGCGTAGGGAGGCTACATCAGCACGCCTCTTCAAATAACCTCAGTGACCCCAGGAACGCTAGGGAGAAGGGAGAGTTTGATGACGAAGCAGTTCCTAAAAACACAGAAGCAGCACCCTGCTCCTGTAATTTCAGCTTCTTAAAACGCACCATAATTAGTGACAGTTGGTGGGTAGGAGTTGGCTTCTGATGTCAGTTTTAGAACGCATTCTTGCTAATTGGCTTCAATGGAGCGCTGCTGGACCGCCTTCCTCAATCTCGCAGGGCAACAGACAGGAAATCGACTCAGCACAGCCATGGTGCCAAGTGGGTGTGGCCATCTGGGTCACTTCCTGCTTCAGGGGAGGAAACGGCGCAGATATTTCTCCTTGTATGGTAAGCAGCCACGGCAGCGTAAGGTATTTGGTCTGCGGACTGAACGGCAGGACGTAGCAACGCTACGTTTGTTGCCATAGCGATGCTGATCTTGGCCACTTATTAAGTGTCTGTATGGACTAGCATGAATATTCAGGCAACGGTTCAATCTGTTAAGAATAAAAAAAAAAACTAAAAGAGAGCTTAAAAGCTTGAGAGTAATTAACCAGGCATTAAGCACAAGTGCTGTCCAGCCCCTCATGCCAGCACAGCACAGGTCGTTTTCCATGGGATCGCTTTCTACATTTTACTAATTGCGCTTCAGAAACATCGGGTTGTAATACGCTTTGGTTGGGTCATAATAGCATGGCTTTCATCATTATTATTATTTGATCCTTTTTATGTTTTATTAGTCATAAAATATAAATTAAGCTTCCCAATCAGTGAAATGGTTTTATAGTAAATGACATAGAAATAATTGACAAATCCTAGAACATTAGGATGAAGAATATACTGTAAGTTGGTTTGGAGAAGTAGGATGTTACATTCTGCTTATATATTATCAATCCATGAATTGAAATGATTATATATAATGATTAAATATACCTGAGGAAGAACCCTACGTCTGAGTTCTGGAACGAGTTCTGTTTTGTGTACCATGTCCTGTTTCAATGTCGTGCTGTAGTGTAATGTCAGTGATACTGACATTACACTATGTCAGTAATACTGACATTACACAGCTTTGAAATTCATTTCCTAGCCATTCTTCACTTCTTCTCCGAAGCCTTCGAAGCTCGGCCAGGCAGGGATGGCTGGGCGTCCATCGCGCACACCAAGGTTCTCCAGGGGGATTTCTCACAGGTCATTGGTCTGTGTGTCTCCGACCTCCTCCTAGACACCCTCCGCCTGCCGTTCCTGCCCCGGCCGTCCTCCCCCCCCTCGGCCCTCCAGGGTCACGTCAGGCCAAGCGGTGAGACCCCAGCACAGCGCCACGCCCATGGCTTCACCTTTGCTGCCGCTGGCTTTTTTTCCGACCAGACGGAGAAAGAGAGAAAAGGATGTTTTGGGTTCCCGCTCACGGGCCGTACCGGCTCCGCGGGTCTGGGCCAAACATAAGTTCACAGCCCATTCATGTCCAGCTTGAGGTTTTTTTTTTCCGACGGCATCACTGGGAAGGAAGCACTACAATGCTGTTCTGTTCCACGCCGTGAGGTGTGGAGAGACCGCTGCACGTAGCCGGACCCGCCAGCGCTGCGCACAATGGACTTTGTGTGAGTTTTGGACAACGTCCTGCATGCTCAGCCATGGTCTGTGAGCCCAAGGACCGTTACCGTGGGGGTGGGGGGATGGTCTAGAGGTTAGGATGTGACTCTCAGTCCAAAGGTTTTGGGTTTGAATCCCAATGTCCACACTGAATCTGTGGGCACAACGCACAAACCCCTACCTCTCCATTAATGACGTACGTCTTTAAATAAAGAAATACATGCATTTCACGGTTGGTGATAGTAATGATTTGACTATGACCTCTCTGTAGATAAAAAGTGTGCCTCACATCTGTAGCCAGATCATTAGATCATTAATGCATGAGGAACAATAAGCTTTCATTTTACTTAAAGTGGCTTTATGGTACCCACAGGAATTGGGTGTTGTCTACTGAATGACTATTGACTGATAAAAGCCTTTATGGGGCAACTAGTTTTCAAGCTAGCCTGATGTAATTGCTTGCATTCACTGGTCCTCATCTGCCAACATTTCTCAAAAACACTTGCAAATACCACTAGTTGTAAGCATGTAAATATATAAATAAATATGTAAATAAATAAATAAATAAAAGTAAGAAAGCGCTCTATCATTCATTATTTGGACTCTGTACTGGATCCGGATAAATAGCTTGTTTTGAACACCAGCAATGTGTATTGACAGGGGCAAAGATCAGATATGACGGGCCATTCTGAAGCAAATCAAATAGGACTGAAACTACAAACTGTGTATGCTTTGAACTCATTGGAAATCAAATAACGCTTGCCTTGCAGATCAAGGATCAATCAAAGCCAGTATGGATCAAGAAGGAACATGGACCGCTGACATGACCGATAGTACAGTCTGGCCACAGTCCTCTCCCATCGACCCCCGGGCTACGGTTTAAGAACAAAAAAAATCAGTGCTCGCAACCTTTTCCCTGCCATAATCACACAGTTATCTCCATACGCTTCCGTATCCAAAAACACAGCCCAATAACAGTTACTCTTACTTATGTAACATTGCAATTCAAGCCACTGAAATATATTAAAATTGCAAAACCACCAGATTTCAGAATGGGGTTCCAAGATGAGGTTTGGAGGAAGAAAAAATTAAAAAAGCAAAGATTTCTGTAGTGGAACTCGTTTCACTGAAGCGTACTTTGATTATTATGTCGGTTCAATGGAGCGGCTAGTTCCTAAGTCTCTGAGGTTTGTGGAGGAACAGTGTTTTTCAGCTGCACTACAGCGATGTTCCTGGTAATCAAGCCTGGAGAGCCCAGAGGTCAGCGAGAGCCAACGACAGATTGACAGAGTGGAAGTGAAGCAGTAGTGAAGTCGGGGCCCAGTTCATCTGCTAACAGATGGTAGAGCTCTTGAAGAACTGGAACCTGGGCCCGGGGCCAAGTGATGATTTGGGAAAACCCCCATAGTCTATCGTTATTTAGGAGCACCAGGGGAGACGGGGTGGTGAATGATGGACGAGATGCAGGGGTGGGGGCTCGGAGGACAGTGAGGCCCGTGTCTGAGTGGATCTTCACATGCTTGAGTTAAGGAATCTCTGTGTCCATCAGGGACAGTATCAGGGGTCCATTTGATTGTGATGCCAACAGCATGCCAACAACCATACTTAGTGGAACAACACTATTACTCTATTTGTATTTGAAAAGAATTGCCAACTACGACAAGATGAATTGCTTTGGCTGATGGGTCCTCAATCTTGGAAACCACAGCTTTACCAAAACTCCTTGCAAGGGCTTTAAAGCACAGGGTATACACCAAACATTAACACAGACCTTCGGTAGACGCATCCAAAACAATCCAAACAAACAGTCACTTCTCAGAGCAGGAATGACAAACTGAAAGTCGGCAGGGCGGGGCGGGAGAGACCGAGCGAAAGTGAAAAGAAAGAAAAACACTCAGACTGGAGTTTAACGGTCAAAAGTCGCAAGGCAAAAGTGACAGCCCCCCCCCCACTGGTTTGAAGGTCAAGGTTCTGTGGTAATGTCCTTTTGTGTGCGGTTGTGCGTGCATGCATGGCTACAGTGATGGACATGTTCGCTCCTACATTACTTATACAATTGGTCGCATGGCTGAAGATGCGGGGCCCCAGCTGAAGACCAAGGGCCCCTGTCCCCCTATCCATTGTTGTTGTTTTGACAGCTGATTGTCTGACCACCATTGAATGTCTGGAGTGTGTCTGACCACCATTGATGTCTGCAGTGTTTCAGCCTCATCAGATGTCACTTAACAGCAGACCTTGAGTGATAGAAGCCAGGAGGAGGCAGTCAGAAGCTGAGAGAGCACCGGAGTACGCCCACCGGTGGCTAACCATGCGTGGCTTTGCTGTAGAACACACACACACACCTGATCTCCATAGCCCCACCCCATGCCTACGCACTGTGACCTCTCTGTGACCTTTTGATGACTCTTCATCACAACAACAAAAGCTAGGACAGCACATGCACAGGGCCAGAGACGCCACGGCAGAGCCCTGGCTGGGGTTAGCGGTCTGGCTCCAGGCTGGATGGAAGGAGGGCAGACGTTTGGTCTGTATGTTCAAAATCTCACCAACTTGCATTCAATTCATTACCCCAAGAAGCCGCCCCGCAGGACTACAATGACAAATGGCATTCAGCTATTCCTCTGAGCGCCATCGCACATTAAAATATGATCAGTGGATTAAAACCAGGTCCGGGGCTAACGAGATATCAACTCCACAGTAGAACAGTCTCCGTACATAACTCGTCATCGTCGGCTTCACCCTCAACATCGAATCAGGCAGAGCAACGAAACAATACACGATGGAAATAATCATTGTCACACCCATTCAAGTCTTCTTCTCTCCAATAAATCATTGGACAGAAGTCGCTAATGTCACTCCCATACAAGACATCTAATGTGATAAATATGTGATGACAGACGACATATTGAACAAACTTTCAAATCACTAGTGTGTGTATGACAGAGTCCATGCTTATATTACTCTACTGATCCAAACAACTTGGGCACAGTCCGACATAATAAAGCCTCATTTGTCAAGCCGATGAAGTCACATGTTATTCAAACCGAGGCGCCCACTGTGCTAATGTGCCTTTGTTTGACAAACTTAATACCAGGAGACATCCAAGGTAGTGCTGTTGCCAATTTCCAATTCTCACCTCATATGTCTTTCTTAACCTCTTCCCCCCCCCCCTTGGGAAATACATAAACTCAAGCACACACATGTACAGTCATTAACTAACAGAAACGCATACATAACATGTAGTTAAAAATATAAAATGCACTGAAGCCTTAAGTTAGATAGAGCACAATGTCCATCTTCGTGTGTGTGTGTGTGTGTGTGTGTGTGTGTGTGTGTGTGTGTGTGTGTGTGTGTGTGTGTGTGTGTGTGTGTGTGTGTGTGTGTGTGTGTGTGTGTGTGTGTGGAAAAGCAACACAGCCTGGCTCTAGACCCAGACAGCTAATGTGCTGGCATTCTAAAATACAAGAGCGCTATTTTCTTCTCTTTGAGGTTTCCCTAACCTTTTCTCCCTGTTAAGGTCTTTTTTCATTTCCAGCCTCCCACATATTTTCTTCTCTCTCCTTTTTCTCTCTTCACAGTCCCACCCTGCCTCTCTCTTTGTGCTGAGCAGGGCAGCGGGAGAGGAACTTACAGAAGTGCTGTGCTAAGCTGTGAGTCTCAGGGTCTGGCGAGCAGGGGGAAAAAAGCACAAGTTGGGCCAAGCTCCGGCAAAGTGGACACACCAGTAGCAGGAACACCATGACTGTGCTCTTTCCAGACCCCGCTAATCTTCCCATGCTAAATTGTTTGCAGATTGGGAATGATAATTCCTTCAATTATGGAGACATTTCGGCCTCTTTTTTTGTAACTTTTTTCTCTCTCTCTTTCCTGTACTCAAAACGGGCAGCTTCCAGTTGCTGATGACTACTTGGGCTAATTCCTTTTTGAGTGCAGGCCTTTCAGATAACCATACATCAGTACTTTGCTAAACACGGCTCTTTGTTCTAATGCAGAGCCAGACATGTTCATTAAACCATCAACCAAAAAAAGCAGACACACCAGCCGCTGCGCTGATTACAGAGCGATCCCTCTCTGGGAGCAGGGGCCGGTTTGTTAAGCTTTGTTTTGATGGAACAAATTATGTTCTTTACTGCCCAAGCACCATATGGCGTACTACCAACACAGGAAGGGGATCATCAATGCTGTGAAGAGGTTACTGAACGTGGTGAAACATGTGCTTGTACAGCAGCTAACACTGCATTTAAATACCATGTGAGCCTTTTCAACAGTGTGAGGAGACGGAGAAAAAAAAAGTTGGGAAAATACGGAAAACTGCTAACCTAACAAATCGTCATCGGCATCAGTTTAGCTATTTTCCCCTCGCGAGGGCATAGAGCGAGGAGATAAAGATTAGCTCTGTATTTTCAACACAAATGTCAAGTGTGACTATGGCAAATCCAAAGCCCATGGAGACTATTTGTGTGCACTGAGGTGTAGAAAACCACAAAATCCTTCAGTTCATTGGTTCCACTTACCGCAGACTGTGAGTAGGAGCGGCCCCAGGTCTGTGAGCTGAGGGGCTCGTGGGCCACGGCTCTCCCCGGCCCCGCAGCCTCAGCAGTGAGGGACGGCGAGCTCTTCAGCCTGCGGGCTCCAGGCTCCGGGACTTCTGCACTGCCAGGGGAGTTGTTAATCTTTCGCATGTACAGCTGTGAAAAAGTTAAAAAGTGTGATCATTACATATGTTGTCATTATAGAATTACTAGTTAAAAGGTTATATTATTTGCTTTCATCATTTGGTGCCGTTGTAATACTTTTTAGGCCGCATGTACAGCATATCCTAATCATTTGGATGTGTATTACCTCAGCGGGAGACGCCCTGGCTCCCTGGGGGGTCACGGCACTACAGCCGGCCACCATCTTGCCGTTCCCCGTCTCCTCTGCATCCAGGATGCTGTTGGCCCTGTAGGCCCTCCACGTGGCCAGAGGGTCCTCATCATC
Organism: Phycis blennoides; assembly: GCA_900302315.1. Lineage (NCBI taxonomy): Eukaryota > Metazoa > Chordata > Actinopteri > Gadiformes > Phycidae > Phycis > Phycis blennoides. Next base: position 7,451 of record OMKI01014357.1, on the reverse strand, counting down.
CGAGCCCCCGCCACCGCCCGGCGCCAGGGGGCCCGCCTTCCCCCGAAGGCCCGGGTCGTCGGACGCGGGGGACGCGCCGGCCCGGTTCCTCCAGGTGCTCCTCACGGTCACGTTCCTCAGGTCCGGCAGGCTGTCGTCCTGCAGAGGCAGGCCGTACGTCTGGCTCCTCCAGCTGCCGAGCGAGGCGGCGGTGGCGTTGCCGCCGCTGCCGCTCTCGAAGCCCGACTCAGTGTCGTTGCTGAAGTCCGCTGAGGTGGAGATGGCGGTGGTGCTCGTGGCCTCCGGGGACAGGAGGCCACTGCTGCGGTGGGAGGAAAGGCGGCTGCTGGAGGTGGTGTCCATCCTGGAGGTGGTGTCCATCCTGGAGGTGTCGATGGGGCCAAACCTGGACGGGGGCCCCCCCATGTCTTCTGGGCTGTAGTCGTCGTTGTCCTGGAAGGTGCGCAGCGGGATGTCACTCTTGGGGATGGAGATCTCATATGGTATGGAGATGCTGCCGCGGTGCTCCATGCTGGGGGGGCCTGAGAGTGATTCAAATAAATGGAAAACACATTTTTTATCAAGTTTTAATAATTATAAAAACTATAATTAAAAGTTGTGAAACAATATTTTTCAACCTTTGGGAAATACTAATATCTGAAGTGATGATCCATTAATTATAACAAAACATTCCGTATTCAGTTATTCCAGTCTTAGTCAGATAATTAGTTGCAATACTCACTGTCCAAGGTAAAAAAAAAAAAAGATGACATTGCAACATACCTATGAGGATGTTACTAGTGGAGGTGTGTCGCTCCCTGATAGGTTCGCTGGACACACTGCTGCTGCGGCTGCTGGTTCTGGAAGAGCTGGGGTCATTGGGGTAGATGGTGATGCTACTGGTCATCTTGTTGGTGGTGATGACCATGGGTTTGGTCGAAATCTTGGGTTTACCGTTGGTGGTCGACGTCTCAGACATCATCACCTCCTTCCTGTCGCTCTCGACGATGGCCGGCTTGATGACCGCCTTTGACCTCAGCGCCTCCCGCGGGCTGCACACCCGCCGGATGTCGATCCCGGACGGCATGTGCGCGGGGTCCAGCACGCCGCCGTCCGCCAGCAGCGGCCGGCTGTGGAGCTCCTCGTCAAAGGAGCTCCTGGTGGAGGAGTCCTCCGAGGGGGGGTCGCGCACGCGGGAGTACCGAGGGTACTTGGGGGTTGTGGTCCTGCCGCTCGCGGTGGTGGCAGTGGACACCTCAGACACGGGCTCCGGCTCAGACGGCCTCGACCCCGTGGATTCCGTCTCAGAGGCGGAGGAGTGACCTTCTGACCCCTGGTCGCTAGGCAACAGTGGCGTGACATTAGATCTGTAGGCTGTGTAGGATCCGTTGGCTTTTGTGGCCAAGAGGGGGACAGTGACTGACTCCTGGACTGGGTCCAGTGTTTCCTGATCAGACACAAAGACAGAGTCCTTGTCCTGGGAGGGGGTGCTGTTGGCTTTGCCGTAGCTCTCGGCCACAACATCAGAGTTGTTGGACTCGCTGTCGCTGCCGGTGTACAACTTGGAGAACTTTTCCACTTTGCTCTTCTTGCTCTCCAACTCTGTCTCCTTCGGGGCGGTCTTCCAGTGCTTCTGATCATTAGCTGCTGGGGGGTAGCGGCTCAGCACGGAAGCTTTCTTGGCTTCACCAGGAGAAGCGCTGACATAGCTGCGTGAGGCAACGTCTCTTGTCTTCTCATCCAGTACTCTTCCACTCTTTCTCACTCCATTATCAGATGGGGCCGTTGTAGTCTTTAATATCCTCCTGGATTTGTGGGCGGGGCTGAGGGGTCTCCTGGGGGCCTTGGGCGAGCTGTCGCCCGAATGGCTCTGCTCTCTGCTGTGCAGCTTGGTCTCCCTCTTGTGCTGAGGAGACGGCTCCCGGTTCTTGTATTTAGGAGAGCAGGGCTCCGAGGGGGCAGCGGCGCTCCTGTACTTGGGCTTCTCCTGCCTGAAGCCGCCCTTGACATTGATCTCTTCGTTCTCTGCCTTTCCGTTCTCGAGGACTTTGGCAGGGGTGTTGGAGCACGCATTGGGGCTCCTGTTGCCGTGACGACTGCCATTATCCATGTCACCGTTAGCGCAGAGCTGCGTCTGGAGCTGCTCCACCTGCTCGCCGAGTTGCCGGGCTCTGTTGCACTCCACTTGGAACTTCTCCTGGAGCTCCCCGTTCTTGGACTCAGAGTTCTTCAGGTCCTCCTCGACGATCTCCAGTTGTTTGAGGCGGTTCTTTAACCTCTCCACCTCCTGGGTCAGCTCTTTCACCTTGTTGTCCTCCTCTCTCTGACCTTCTAGGCTGCTGTTCTTCTCATTCTCTGATTTATTCCTTAGGCCGATGTCCTGGGTGGACTTCAGGTAGTCCAGGCTACTCTTGCGTTGGTTCAGCCTGCTGTTGAAAATGCCCGTGCCAAATTCGTCTTCAATGCGCGACCTCATGAACTCATCATGACCAGGGTCTGCCGCAGTGCCAATGTGCTTCTTCTGATGTTCCACTTTTTCTGTTAGCTTCAGAATGATCTTCTCTTTGTCCCTCTGGCTCTCCAGTAGCCTCTTCCGCTCGCTTACAAAGGTCTGGGTGAAGCCTTTCAGTTTTTCCAGCTCAGCAGCTAAAGCCTGTTCCGCCCTGTCCAGCTTCACCTCAGATGTCTCCATCTCCTTCAAACGGGCCTTGAGGGTCTCCATCTCAGACGAGAGCTTCTTGGTGAGGTTCTTCTCCTCGTTGAGGCTGAGACACAGCTGGCTACAATCGGACTTGCTTTTACCAAACGCCTCCTCTAGCTTCTCCAGTTCGGCCATCCGCCGCTGAAGACGTTCGATCTCGGCCTTGAGCTCCTTGGTGAGGCTCTCCTCCTCTTCCAGTTTCTCTCGGACTGTGCGGCAGAGATCCTCTGCCTTGCGGACCTCCTCGTCCTTCCCCTGAATCTTCAGGAGCCTCTTTCTCAGAGCCTCCACATCGCCTAGCAGTGAGGAGTTGCTGCCTTCTGCCTGGATAATCTTGTCCTACAGTAAGAGAGAGGGATTTATTAATGAATAGACTCTACACATATACACACTACACATAATACACATACACGCAAATGGACTAGCCAGAACACAAAATTGGAGTACTATGTTTTCAAACTTTTAAGAAATAAAATACAGTATTTATAACAAAATCCAGTCAGTTATTGTCAGGTTTTAGCCAAAACCGTTGTGGCGTCCGACTGCACTATCCACCATCAGAGTACTGATCCGACTGCACTATCAACCATCAGAGTACTGATCCGACTGCACTATCGACCATCAGAGTACTGACCTGCAGCTCGACCAGCTCATCCTCAGACTTCTGCAGCTTGTTGGTGGCTTCCTCCAGCTCGTCCAGCCGGCGACTGAGACTCTGCAGCTTATGCCGCAGGTGGCGGTTCGTCATGTCCTTGTGCTCAGACATGGCGTACAGATTTGTGGAGCGCGGTCTCGATTTCTTCTGTCCTTGCAAATGCTGAAGTTATTTGACAAGGTTTTGGAGAGCCAACATTTGGGTGGGAGTAGCAGCGACAACTCCTTGTTTTGTGGTTGATTCTCCGCTCGAGTCTAGAAGAATGGATGAAGGAAAGGAGACGACTCTTCTTCAAAATGGTTGCTCCTCTGTCTTTTTGTTGTCCACTTGTAGCTTCAAGGGACAAAGGTCGGCTTTTGCGTGCGAAAAACCATCATCTGCAAAAAGAAGAGAGGAACAACCAATTATTAACAGTAAACTAAGTCGTGTTCAACTCACTGTAGAGCAACAACAGCGAGTACAAGACAGCACACGTGTCTATGAAAGGAATCGAGTTAGTGAATGAAGAGGAAGGGAGAAAGAGAATGATGGAGAGGAAGAGACAGAGGAAGGGAGAGAGCACTCAACAGATGGTGTCACAGTTCTGCTTGATTACCATGACACAAGCAATTAGCGTGGGTTAGAAATAGCTAGACAGACACACATACACACTAGCAGGAACACACTCACTTTCCCCTCACTCACCATCTCACATACAAGACAAACATTTGTGAGAAATTCTGTACGACCCGTAGCAAGCCGACAGTAAATCACATTACCAAATAAATAGAAAAGAACAAGACCATGTCTAAATTAAACTTGAGTTAAACTTGAGTTAACTTGAGTTAACACCGACAGTTACTGACTGTCGGTGACAGTCAGTAACTAGTATAGGCTCACTTGGCATCTCATGCACAATTCTGCCTTAAGAGATAAGAGGATGCCAGACAAAACAGAAAGAACTGAGCATTGAACACAGAAAGACTGTTGGGTTTGAACCCAGGACATTGTATGTGTTCTATCTTGTGCGTTGCTTTGGCTCTAGTTGAAGCTAGCCAGATTCAACTAGAGCCAATAGATTGTAGCCTTTGGGGTGGAACGCTGAGAAGGTTAGGCTCTCCAAAACAAATACAGCTCCCATCACATTATTAGACTGTATCGGCATCTCTATAAAATAACAAACCACATTTTTGGTTACTTGTTTTTGAAAATCCAGTGAGTACAAAAGCACAATATGCATTTAGAAATGTAATTAGGGTTTTAAATGAATTGGAATGATACCACAAAATGAAGTTATTGTAATCTTTGTTTCAGTAGTTGTGAAATCACATAGCACTGAATAAATGCTAACGCTAACGGACATTATGGTTCTCTTCTTGTTTCCTTTTTGTTATTCAAATTATTGTGTTTCACCTTCACTTTCTGGAGGACACACAGATATCAGGGAGGGAGGGGGTTGGGCTGCCTGTGTGTTTTGCTAGTGTGTGTGTGTGTGTGTGTGTGTGTGTGTGTGTGTGTGTGTGTGTGTGTGTGTGTGTGTGTGTGTGTGTGCATAGGCGTGCAGGTGTGTTGAAAGGATTTAATATCAAGCTATTGATTCTCACCGGGCCTGCCTAGACTTGCTGACAACAGCAAATCTCAATGACACAGCTCCCTCTCTGTCGACACACACACACACACACACACACACACACACACACACACACACACACACACACACACACACACACACACACACACACACACACACACACACACACACACACACACACACACACACACACAGCAGCGGTCACCATGGCAACCCACGACATTACAGCCCCCCGCCCACCCCCCTTTACAACACTATTCATCATCAAGCAGGTGGGGGGCATGT
>OMKI01014348.1:17471-27570 GCA_900302315.1 Phycis blennoides | reverse complement strand
CCCTCACAAATTGTACCACAACAGTTCTGCCCAAAAGGCCAAACTATTACACTAAACTCTCCATCTTGTTTCAGGAAAAAGAAAATGCAATTTTACGTAAGTGAGAAAGAGTGTGTGTGTGTGTGCATGCGGTAGCCCCAAACAGAGGCATAGTTCACATTCAACTCCTTCTAGGCCAGTGGAAGTGTTGGCTTGACTTGAAAGAGTGTGAAACACTGTAAATGAGAGCAAGATGAAAAGAGGGGCAGTTTGAAATGGAAGTAACAGAAATCCCAGGTGCTAACATTTATGCTAATAGCGTAACAAAACCAGAAGCAGTTGCCAACGGTCGTGAGAGGTCAATGAAGAAAAGTGTCAGGCGCACTGGTTAGGTTCAACGTTAGCATATTAGCAGAGAAAGGCAATGGTGTGGACCTTTAATGTGTCCGCTGTGTCTCACGAATCGTGACAAGAGTACCAGTTAACATCAAAGCTGCCAAAGAAGGCAGAGTAGAAAAAAATATCTATGCCCTTCTCCACAACCTCCACGTCTCCCTGGCATAAAAGTCCTCAGAATCTAACTGTGATTCACCAACCTCCGACTGTGAGTTCTGTGTGCGTTTCTGGGGGAAGAGAGGTGATGAGAGCTTAATTGAGTTGTCTTCTGTTATTTAAGGTAGCTTATGCAAATCTCGCCTTGCTGAGGCGATTTGTGAAACCCTGCACTCAGACGTACAATAAAAAACCGATAGAGATGAAGGCCTCGTCTTTTTATTGCACAGAAAGTGAGTAATGAATGAGGTTATTGGAACGGAAGTTTCTTCCAGACATTATAATACTCATTAACAAAATGTTAAACTAACGGTAACGCTCAAACATTCAACTCTCTCTCTCTCTCAAGTTGACAGTATCGACAACAAAAAAAAGTTTATCTGTTGAACGACATCGTACTTAAATTCAATAATGTTTTTTTATTTCTTCTACCAACCTTTTTCCTCTTCAGGCTGCGTCTCACAATAGCATATTCAGTTATGAGACAGGTTGACACACTAGTCTGGAAAAGAGCTTGATGTACCAACTCACTGCAGGTCAACCAGACACACACTCACACTCACTCACTCGCTCGCACACACACACACACACACACACACACACACACAGTCAACCCTGGAGGTCAATATTCACAGCCGTCCTGTTTGAAAGTACAATAGGAATGATACATTTGGACCATTGCTATCTCTTTTATGTTCACACAACAATGGGCCCAATTTTGTGAAACTTCACAAAAGACAAGAGGGAAGCGCTGTACCAAAATGGGTAATTTTGTGAAACATTTCAAAGGGACTTATTTTTAAAAGGTCAAACCTTTAAAAAACAGAAGAAAGAAAAAAGGTGAACATCTTAATAGCATATTCTAGGTGTTCTGGAGTTCCCAGAATAGTCATCAAACTACAGCATGTGCTAACGGCCGCTGTTGACCACCTGTGGCTCTGGTACCACCCGGGCTACGCAAGGGCACCTCAGGTGGTTTGAGTAGTGTAATTGAAAATAAATATATTATAAATATGGTTAATTTAATATCATACAATGGCTTTTTATTATAAATAAAAAGAGTTGCAGTCCATCATATGTTTTCCATTGTAATGTTTTCTTTTGATGTTCTGTGTCGATCTGTGTTTTGTAAATATACACACTGGTCTTGCAATAATGCTTATGTATTTAAGGGGGCTCTGGCACTCTTTTCTCAGCCACTACATATGTCTTTATCCTTTACTGTTTGCATATGAGGTGGTCCGGAAAGGTCTTGCTGACAATTTGGTGGTACACCTAAACGCAAAGGTTTGGAGCCACTGGTGCGGGTGATATTAGCTTCCAGTGCTCTACGATAACCTGACCGGCCCCCGTGCCCTCCCCTGTTTCCCTCTCAATAGCATCGACTCTGGCGGGCGACGGGGGGGTCAACTCGCTAAACCCTTGAAGCTAAGCACTAGCAGCAGCATCTCAGTCACAGCAGGATGGCGGAGGCAGCAGACAGGTGGCTGCATTAAGGGTCAACAGATTGATCCTTCAACCCTCACAGCACAACCTGGAAAAGGTTTTATTTGTACATTTTGGGAGAGGGGTTACGGCTTTGAGGACATGATGGTGGGAAACAAGATGTTTCCAAGCTGATTTTTGATTTGTGACATCTTTATGTAAAAGTGGTTATTCTAAAGCAGGGCGGAATTAAGTGTAAACAGCAAAGCACTTGGAGTTGGAAAAAGGAAATGTAAATATGCAAATATTATTGTTGTCTGTGTCATGTACCGACTGAATCAATTAATCAACACATCGAATACATAGCTAGAACAACAAATACTACAAACTAAATATAGTCATCGAATGAAGTATTCTGTATAGATGGGGCGCTTCATATCCAAATAACACATTCATTAGAAAACATGTATTTATTTATTTAATGTTATTTATTAATGCAGTCTCTACCTATCATAGAAATGTCCCAAGCTGTTGTGATTGGGCAGTCAGGTCGCTGCCCCTGGTGACCCGGGGGTGATGTGTAACTGCGAGTGTGCATTCACGTTCGATTTTCACAACCTGTGTTTATTATTCCGTTCCCCTGTGATGTTGTCCTTTCCTTGTTTGTACATCCTTGTGCAAGTCTCAAGTAATATATAGTAATGTAAGATATGTGTGTAAATACATATTCTTATAGATATGCATGACAGAAATGTTGTAATTTGTATGTATTTATGCAATAGAGACATGAAATTGTGACACGCACAAAGCTCTTATTTTGGAAGGATACATCTTGCAAGTTGCTGTTGAATGTATGAAGGCAGGTAAAGTGTGCAATGTGTTTCGTTTTTCTTGGTGTCTAGACACAGTATATAACTGAACGGTGGCCAAGAGGTAGATGAAGATGGTAGAAGACCAGGTTAGCTCTGTGTGTGTCTGCAGGAGACATGTGTACGAGATGAGGACCTTCAGTTGACTGCAGTTTACCGGTATAAAAAATGGCTCATCATCCCATCAGGGGGGATGGGACATGAGAGAGAGAGAGAGAGAGAGAGAGAGAGAGAGAGAGAGAGAGAGAGAGAGAGAGAATGGACAAACACATAACCTCCGTCCCCTATTATCTCGGGTGGTGCGGCGATGGGAGGGGCTCACTATCTGTGGCCAATGAACCGTGGCCGTCCTTTGTTCACAACACATTTACGGTGAATTGCTCTGGCGCATCGCGTAATGTAACCACCCTCACCCTCACTTGGACTGGACCCCAGTCACCACTTCAACCTCAGACACACCACGTCTCCCCTACCACTCTGTCTCCATCCCTCTCTCCTCTACCCATCTCTACGGCTCTCTCCTCAACCCATCCCTCTCTCTACCTCTACGGCTCTATTTCTTTCTTTTACATCCCTCTCTCCTTCTCTCTACCTATGTCGCTCTCTCTTTATCTGCCTCTCTCTACCTTTATTTCTTCCTCTTCCGACCTTACTCTCTTTCTCTCAATTGCTCCCTCTACCCTTCTCCTTCGCTCTCCCCCTCTTTCTGTGCCTGTACTGCCAATCTCTACCTTCTCATCTGCATGCTCTCTCTCTCCAACCCTTTCTCTGTCTCACTTCACCCATTCTCTGTATTTACCCACTCTCTACCTACCGCTCCCTCACTTTCCACTGCTCTACCCTCTCTCCACATCTCCATCTCTCCCCCCCTCCTTCTCCACTCACTTTCTCTCCACTCGCCTCTCTCCACCTCTCTTGCACCACTCAATTCTCTCTCCATCTATCTATCTCTCGCTCTCTTGCTCTACCTCTCCCTCGCCCCACCGCTCTCTCGCTCCACCGCTCACTCGCTTCACCTCTGTTTGATTTGAACAGAAATATATTGCACTCTTGCTGCTTGGAACAACAGGCCAGTCTCGACAAAATGACTGCCATTACATAGACAGGAGGCCCCCTGCCCAATGTTATTGAAGTATGGAGGATACAAGCAAGTGTTGCTTCATATTTTCATCAAATAATGCAGTTTATATATATATATATATATATATATATATATTGTTTTTTGTTGTTGTTGTTGCCTTATTCGCTGGATATGTACGCTTTTACTTTGTTGTAGCAGAGCTTTCCGTCCGAGATCACTTGGACCCCATGCCAATATCTATGGAAGCACCGAGGCTGTCTTCCCCATAAATCCTGTTATGATTACTAGCAGCAGGCAGGCGCTCTCATGAGTATACACAGTAAGACCAACCGGTGTGCTGCGAAACACTGCATTATATTTCCTTGGCTTTTTATGTCTAAGTACACTGACTTTGCCAGCCACAGAAACGCCACGTCAAACTGCAGACCGGTTTACTAAATGCTATTTCTGAATTTCACAGGGGCTTTTATCCAAAGGGACTTAAAGGGGATATGAACCCTAAACAGTTCATACATTTTTTTTAACCATTGTCATATGTCTAATCTATGCCATTTTGTCCCTGTTTCAAAAATTTGTCTGTAATTTTAGAGAAAACGAGGGTAAAATCCTATGTTTTTCCCAGTCTCCGCCAACCACTTTGTGAATCAGAAGGTATCATCCGTTTCCTGATTGACGTGCCAGTGTGAGGCGCATTTCATATACAACATCCCTCATTGTAACGCTCCTACACAACAACGGTACAAAATAAGTGTCACAAAGTCACCACCACGGGCGTGTCGTAACCATGGGGATAACAACCACCCCCAACATTCCTTCCTAGAAATCAAAACATTATTTTTTTTGTTTTTCAATTAAACTCATGGATGGTATTGTGTGTCAGAGCTCTGAAATCTATCTCAGACACCTGTAATAATTAGTTAAAGGAAAACTACTTAAGAAGGACGTTCCACATTATTAAGCAGGCCTCAGGTGTCAAGTAATATGGGAAAGACAAAGGATCTCTCGTCAAAACGTCAAATAGTGCAATGCCTTGGACAATGTATGAAAACATTACATCATTCACAAAAACGTAAGCATGATCATCATACTGTGAAGAGATTTGTGGCTGATTCAGAGCACAGAAGGGTTCGTGCAGATAAAGGCATAATGATGAAGGCTTCTGCCAGACAAATTCATCAGATTAAGAGGGTAGCTGCTAAAATGCCATTACAAAAAAGCAAACAGGTATTTGAAGCTGCTGGTGCCTCTGGAGTCCCACGAACCTCAAAGTCAAGGATCCTCCAGAGGCTTGCAGTTGTGCATAAACCTGCTATTCGGCCACCCCTAACCAATGCTCACAAGCAGAAATGGTTGCAGTGGCCCATAAATGCATGAAGACTAATTTTCAAACAGTCTTGTTTACTGATGAGTGCCGTGCAACCCTGGATGGTCCTGATGGATGGAGATCTGGATGGTTGGTGGTTGGCCATGTCCCAACAAGGCTGTGACGTCAGCAAGGAGACTCATGTTTTTGGCCGGAATCATGGGGAGAGAGATGGTTGGCCCCTTTAGGGTCCCTGAAGGTGTGAAAATGATTTTGTAGTTGCAAGTATATAGAGTTTCTAACTGACCATTTTCTTCCATGGTACAAAAAGAAGAATAGCAAAATCATCTCCATGCATGACAATGCACCATATCACGCTGCATTGAAAACCTCTGTGTCATTGGCTCCTAAGGGCATAAAAGGAGAGAAACTCATGGTGTGGCCGCCATCCTCCCCTGACCTCAACCCTATTGAGAACCTTCCGAGCATCCTCAAGAAAAAGATATATGAGGGCGGTAAAGATATATGCTTGGTATATGAGCAGTTTGCATCAAAACAAGCTCTGGGATACTCTCCAAAAATTCACAAGTTCAATGGATGCAGGAATTGTGAAGGTGATATCAAAGAAGGGGTCCTATGTTAACATGTAACTTGGCCTGATAAGATGCTTTTTATTGAAATAGCTTTTGATTTCTATAAATATGACCTCTTAATGCTGCAAATTCACCATTAGCAGCATTTTTTTCAGTTCTTTACAACCTAGAAAATATTTTGAAACTCTATTGTGTATACTAATTTGGTACAGTGCATTTTGAGTATTTTTTATTTTGACTCGGTAGGTAGAGCGGGTGGACAGAGCGGGTCGTCCACTAACCGTAGGGTCGGCGGTTCGATCCCCTTGATCCCCTCCTTCAACTGTCCACATGTCAAACCCCACAAATGTACTGATTGTAAGTCGCTTTGGACAAAAGCGTCTGCTAAATGCCCCTTAACCCTTTACCCTTTAATACCTTTCAATCTGTCTCTTTGTCTGTCTTAAATCTGTCTTACATTGTTCACCAAATGAATCATTGTTTATCCTTTTTTAAGTCGTACGTCATCAATATGACATTTCAGTGTGCTTTCTCTCGTGTTGACCCACTATACTATCTCCCACTATAATAGGGATTCTTCCGTGATGGTTTTTCAAGTGTGCAGAAAGTGTTCAGCTGCAACACACTTGACCCTGCCGCGGCATGTCTGAAAAGCCTCCGTGTCTCACAATACGACATCACATCCCAAGCCCCTCCCCTCCGCTGATCTCTTCCTCTGCTGCAAACGCTTGTCTCGATTGGCGGACAAATGAGTTTCCGCCATGGATGGGTGACAGGGACTGCGCGGGTACAGACCAGGCAACAACGAAGACAATGAAGACGAAACCGTCGGTGCCACCACCTGGCGTGTCACTCCACAGAGGACGGGCACCTGTCAGGACGTGAAGAGACGCCTGATCTGTAATGCTGGAGTTCACTGCTGCCACCCACTGGGTCAACTGTACAATTTTGGGTTTTACAGCAATCGATGGAATGAAACGTCACCATTGTTCATTGTCCAATGAATCGATCTGCAACTTGGGTTTGTATGATTCTGGATTCTGGTAGCAGTCAGCGAGTGTGGATCACTGAAGACTACTGACCCCCTCCTTCGCTCTCTCTCTCTCTCAGATGACAGGGGACCATCCCATAACCTTGAACAGCCTTGTCAGTCCCCCCCCCCCCCACCACTGTATTGACAATTGTAAACACAAACCGCCATCGCTGACAGAATCTAGATGGAGGCTCATCAGGCCGGAGTGATTCATAAGCATCTCCCTCCGATAACGATGTTTACATAATTAATAACGCTGCAGAATTAATCTCCCGCAGGTGTCGGTGGATTCACTGGTCCTTGGAATCTTTATTAATTATATATATATATATATATACACACATATATTTGTTTTTTTTTTTATTATTATTATGAATAGTGTATTGTTCCAGTTTTGGTCGAACAATCTGTTTAAAATCTGAAGAGCCCTGTTATCAAAATCCAAAATACGAATGGTCTCTCGTGTTCAATAAGCCATTTATGTTTGTTCCCCAGGCTTTTGGGATTTCTTGTAAGCGAATCCCCAACTGATTTCCCCTCCCCCACCCCCTCTCTGCCCATCTCCCCAGTCCAGAATCTTCTTCTTCTCGTTTGTAAATTGTAACCAGCAGCGCAAATAAGAAAAACAATAGTCCTGGGAGCAGCAGATACAGGGCCGGAGAAAGAGGGGGTCCAAAGGGGTCCCCTTCACACTAATCCAAACGAACAGGATGAAAGTATTCACAACCACATTGCTTGGGAGGGTGTTTTATATTTTTTTAATCTTCCCTCCCTTGTCGAGTCACTCTGTAATTACATGTCCACTGGAGATAAGAGAGGCTCATAGGAGAGGTGTGCCTGAGTGCAATCAAGGACAATGTACCGGAAGTCATCAAAAGTAATACTCCAGAATCACAAACTCGAACAACATACTCGATAGTTGTCGATTGAACTGAGCATAAGTCAGATAACCATAAAGAGACTTGATTCAGGAGAAAAACAAGCACTTCCAAAATAAAATTTTAAAACTACTGAAATTCCACTCCAATACAACATTTTACAAATTTTACCATTGCAATAACGGTTTATTTTAAGATAAATAGGTGCTCAAAACTACAAAATACAGTTGCAGCCACATAAATTTGTTATGTTACTCTTTCGGTATCTGACTTTAAATAGTTGGTTCGGTTTCATTTGTTTACGCATTTTGCATTGTCGCCAGCTTTGCTTAGTTCTAGTCTCACCTTCAGTTCCCACCTCTCATACCGACTCAACTGCACCCGCAAGGTCACGCAACACTGAGGAAATTGAAGCATAAGGAATTGGATGGTAAAGGTTAGAGAGACATCGTATTGTCATCATATCATCTGTTCCCTCATGTCATAGATACAACCATTTATTACATTAGATGGTAGATGGTAATGCACTCTAGTTGGTATGGTTCCACCCTTTCAGGGTGCTCTGGGCTGTAAGATTGAAGGGGGCATTTCTTTTTTAAGGCATGACATACAGATGTCAGATACAGGGCAGCTGTAGACAAAACTCAAACAGTTTGTATCATCCATAGTGGTTTTGTGGGTTTCTATAGGATTTAGTCTGTTTAATTTTTCTTACTAATAGATGAGTTTCCAGGTAAGTGCAATTTTATGTATAATGTGTTGTGCATTTCCATTGGGGGTGTGTGTGTACCAATACATTTCTCTCCTCCAATAAACCAGTGTGCACCTCAGAACATACAGCATCCTGCTGGGATAGTAAAGGTGCTGACAATGCAAATTGGTGTGTGCAGTGCACGTGTGTGTGTGTGTGTGTGCGTGCGTGAGCCAGCCCCAGTGATTACCATGCATACGGCGCTCCACCAAGATGGCCGTCTGCTATCGACGTATCGAGTGGTGTGCGGTGACCTGCGGGACGGCCCGCCAAATTGAGTCATCATCAGTTTAAAGTACAGCGGTGAGCTCCGAGCGGCGCGAAGTCACGTGTGCGAACAATCCCCCGGAGAACGGCAGTCATTTACGCCTGGCCCGGCGACGTGCTGCTGTATTGACGAGAACACCGCACACGCTGTGTGCACAACACGGTTGTCAATGTAACTCAACAGCTTGCTGAAAACTGGTCTTCGACCAGATGAGGGAAAAGCCACGGGGCCCTGATCTGTTGGACACAGCAGTATGTCTGTCTCTGATGGGATCTTAAAGTATGAGAGAGACTCGTCAATTGTGTTGACTGTGGCGGCACTGTTGTTTTCTTGATAACGACATGTGTAAAGACAGCACCTTTGAACTTGTTAAATTGTTGTAAGTAAGTGGAATCTTCTTCTTGGTCGAGTGTTAATTGAATTTAATTATTGCTAATTGAAATCATTCAATCACCTTTTTTCGCTTTCACACCCCTTTCTCTAAAATAGCTGACAACAAACACAACGTATGGTAAATAAACACGAGTACCAGTCTCACTAACATCCAACCCCTCTGACGAAGACTGTGTGTGGAAACGGTGACAATAAAAGACACAGCAAAGGACAATGAGTGTGCAACTTTCCGTTGGATTTTGTAAACAAACCCAAGTCAAAAACCAACTCTGAGAGTCAAATTCTAATCAACACTGCAAACCTGTGCTTTTTTTTTAGAGGAGGGACAACACATTCTCATGTGTCACCGTACACCACTACAATTACAGATTTCTGACTGTGGTTTTACTGGCTTTTGATGAAGTGTAATCTTGATGCCTTTGAGATTGTGGTTTCTGGGCCAGGTATGACTTGAAGAGTGGAGAAAGTTCAACACAAATTTGTTTATTCAGAGATGCAAGGTAAACGGGCATGCACTCTGAAGGTGGTTCATGAAGCATCTGCCAAACAAAAGAAAATGATTCAGTCTACATTGTCATTGATGGAATGGTGGAGAAGCCACACCGACGGGGTCTGATTCCTCTCAGACACATGAAACCTTGTATGGTGTTGTCTCGACCACTCCATCTGTGAGCAGAAGCTCATCAGAAACTGTTGTTAGCTTTAAAATCGCGTGGTCTAATGAGGTTATAGAGTAAATTCACTTACTTGCTACAACATCTTGCTGAGTGTAACCTGTGAATTGAAGAAATTGCTAATATAAATGTAAACACATCAAGGAGTGAAATATCTTTTTATTTTTGCAGTATTTTTATTATTTTGTAAGTATGGTGAGCATGAGCCTTTCAAGTTCGAAATCCAAGTTCTTGGCAAATTGTTTGAGGATGTTTTGCTTGCTCAAGTTCTTTGGCTAACCATGTCCATTATAGGACCTG
>OMKI01014348.1:0-17149 GCA_900302315.1 Phycis blennoides | reverse complement strand
GTGTGAGTGTGTGTGTGAGTGTGTGTCTGTGTGTCTGTGTGTATGTGTGTGTGTGAGAGAGTCTCTGTGTGTGTGTGTGTGTGTGTGTGTGTGTGTGTGTGTGTGTGTGTGTGTGTGTGTGTGAGTGTGTGTGTGTGTGTGTGTGTGTGTGCGTGTGTGTGTGTGTGTGTGCGTGTGCAATGGGATGTTGGAAAAGCAATTGCAGCAAAACAGGAATTCTATTACTGAATGAAGAGTGGTGACTGCACTCCTCCGTTGGCCTGCTGCAGTGAATTCCTTCTAGAAGGTCTGTGTGAAAGTTATTTCTGTTTCGATACCAGCTGGTGCGACCTTGCAAATATTTTCTTTGATTAATTCTGTGATTTCACTCATGCAATAGGTAAGAGCAATTATTTTTTTCAAACAGGGTCGATATTTTAAGATTGCGTTCGAGTTGTGATATAAAAGGATTTCTTTTTTGTTTTTACTGCCACAGAAAATAATGGTAATTAGAAAATTCCAGACAAAAGTGCAATCTCAGAGCGATTTATTATTAACATTTATTAACATTTCATTACATACTTCTTAATGCCATGCTCTACCAGCTACATGAATAAATCAGGTTATGATCAGATTTATCTGATCAGAATCAGATTTTTTTATTAACAACAATGAAAAACACTGTTTAAAGGTGGACTTTATTGACACATTAAACTACAATTCAAAGGTGAACTTCATAGCAATATACATCAAGCTGCCATGATTGTTCACCTCATCTTCTGTAAAAGGGGTCTGTGGGCATTCTCCCCCAGAAAAATATGACTGTGATTTTAATATGTAAACAACTTATTGTGGTGCACAAAAGAAATCTTTGCAATTTTTATTAATTTTAAAAAGTAAGAAACAAGGGCATAATATGTTAGCTCATAAGCATCGGATGTTTTAAAAAAAAAATTTCCTGATATTTTTTGTGTCGTGAGTTTATAACCCTGTGTTGTCCCACTTAACCAGAACTCTGAGGTTGTCCCTAAACCAGACTTGCCACCAGGAAGGCGTTAGCTTATTGCTTAGGCCACAACACACACCGTCTCTTAACTGCAAACAAACTGAAGTTAGCTAAAAGGAAACAGGCCCAACACACACAAACCTTTCTCCCTCTCTCTCTGTCTCATGCTATCTCCCTGTGTATCTATCTCCCCTCATTTGGCTCTATTACCGAGACTGGGCCCCCTGTGTCCCCACTCTCTCTTCCACTACGTTCAAACACCTCCCCCACAATCCCTCAGAGAGCTGTAACCGCGACGCGCCCAGTCTGCACGGTCCGCTGACAGCTGCCTCCACGACAATGTTTTAATTTGCCCGCCCCACCCCCAACCACCACAGTCAATGTCTTATTTGCCAGGGAGGAGCAGTGTGGTTGCGGGTGGGGTTAGCTGGGTGGTGTGCTGTCCCAGGACACAGCCCTCACAGCTTTATTGGACCAGCCGAGGATCAGAGAGAGGGCTTAAGAACTGATGCAGACAGGGGGGTGATGGGGGGGGGGGGTAATGTGTGTGTGTGGGGTGGGTGGGAGGGGGGGGGGGGGGGGGGGGGGGGGGGGGGGGGGGTAATGTGTGTGTGTGGGGTGGGTGGATAGTCACTTGTCATTGGAGGATCTAAAGTACAAGAAGTGCTTAGTGGAGGGATAAGGACGATGGAAAAGAACAAATGAGTGGTGTGTGTGTGTGGGTGTTTATATGTGTGTGCGCGTGGGAAAACTCTTTAAACAGTATTGCCTCTTCTTAAAGATGACATAAGACAGACGTGGCAATGTTTTCTCACCTCGTCAGCTCATTCCCTGTGCACAACACAGCGTCCTTGTCATTGGATCGTCAATTGCGAGTGGGCGGGGCTTACAGGTATCCTGTTGCCAATCCAAGTCCTAAACTACACCCTTTACATCTGTTAACTCCCACAGACCACACCTCCACCTCTCCTCCTGGACTGCCGCTGACCTCACCATCAAACAATGTCTTCAGTAAAATACTCCTGACGGCCGACAAAGGGTAACACTTTACATTATAGGATCCTTGCTATAGTGTAATTGTACTTTTAACAAGCAATGTAACAACCTGTAACAGAATGTATATGATATAACGTTAACAGCCTAAACCGTAAGATCGCATGGAACTCGTTTTTTACTATTCCTTTGAGACTTGACCCTAACCACACTGTTATGATGTTTGTAATTTGATACAAGATACATAGTGCTACATTGCTTATTGCAACGTACTTGTGTTGTTATTATAACAAATCACTGTAACGTAGAGTGTAACCCTGAAAAGCTCTCCACGCTCTGGCTCTTTCTTCTTTAACAATTTCATTTTTAGATGCCTTCCTTCAAGGCCTACCTCAATGCCTTCCTGTAGGCACCACGGTGTGGTGTGCCTCCGCACTCACACATCATCTCCATCATGCCCGCACCCTCCGATCTTCTGGTGCAAACCCTCAAAATGAAACAATAAGATGGAATTTGCACAGAATATCAATTAATAACAATTAAGCTGATTAAAAAGTCCAATATAGGCAAGGATGGATTTGCTCTAATCTTGGTAGGTTTGTTTTCAAAATATGTTAATTAAATCAATCTAAATTAACTTGAAAAACAGCACATAAACCTCTAAACCAGAGGCCACACGGGAAGACAGGAAGCATTTGAATGAATCCTTCCCAAATGTCTTTGATGTGTTTGATGCTGCATTGAACGTAGCGAGTCGTGAACCAGAGTTGAGGTGAATAACAAGGGGTCTCATTGCTAACATTGAGCCCCACACTCACGCTAAAAGCCCACTGCAGGGGAACGGCTTGACCGACCGGGCCGGCAGTTGGCCAATAAGAGCGCTACGCTAAGCCAGGACATGACAGTCTCCTCTCTACGAGGCTACGAGTCTTCTGTGGATCTTGTCTCCAGTCTCCATTTTGCCAAATCATTTTTTACGGTTTATCACGGTTCATGATCGTCACTTCTAATCATCCCTTGTTTGCACGATTTGTACGCTAGCAAGACGCCTGTGACCTACATGTACACACACATGTACACAAACATACACCCGCAGATACACACGCTTTAACCCCGGGATCTGAAAGACAAGCAAGTGGTCATTTGTTGTCCTCCCCTCTTATTGGTCGCTGCACATCGACTCGACCAGTAGTGCCATTCATCTTCGTCAACCAAGAGCGATGGCTGCTGAATTAGTCAGACGTTATCGGTTGGCGAGAATTAGCCGCGGGCATTGTTAAAACCGCACGTGGGAACATGTATAAATTATGCACAAAAAGGAATGCCAGACACAATGCAACACACTTTGTATTAAACAAATTTCATATAGATAATTGGTATTGTTCACATTATCAATGGGAATCATAAGCAAATGAATGTCATTGACCTGTCCTTGGTAAAACACGTCAATATCTACCGAATACTCGCGTAAGCTTACCTGTCGTACTTCTTTAGCTCTCTTAAACCTTTAATTCAGACTTGAAGGTGTGAACCCACGCCACACGGGCGTCCAAGCCATTACCAAACCCCAGCAGGTCGCGCTTGGCCCGTCCCAGAGAGAGAAGGAGAGCTCCATCACTATAATTATTCACCGGGGCGACCGACAGCACACCTGTACGAAGATATAACATTTTCTCCTAACGAGATGCAGTCAGACCCGCCGCTCTTTCTCCGGCGGCCTGGAGGACGACAGGGGCGAGAGAGTTTGAAATACTCATCGACAACGGCAAATCAATATCTAATTACAAGCCGCACATTACAGCACTTGGATAGCCCTGCGGTGGGGTGGAGTTGGGTGGAGGGGTCGGCTGGGCTGATGGTGGGTGGAGGGGTTGTGCGGACGAGAGAAGAGGGTCTTTTTTTTTGAAGGACTCAATAGCAGCCTTGTGGATAAGTTCTGTGGCCCGTCATTCGCATGCTGCCGGCCCACACAGTAATGGCCGCCTCACTCTGAGAATCAATTTCTCCCTGTGATTTTTTTGGGGGTTACTTCGTCATCAGGTCAGCACTTTTTTCGCAGGGATGGAGATTTGTCGGGACACGGCGCATTAATCATTTGATCCGTCGAATTCGATTCGTCGTTTGGGCCAACGAGAAATATAAAAAAAGCATGAAAACAAGGTAATAACATCCCTGCCATAGGAGTGTGTGTCTTGCAAACAAAGCGTTAAGCCATTAGCAGCGTTGCCATCATATCTTAGCACACTGTTTGCTATCCTGCTTGTTGGTAGAATCTGAGCAGAGTTGCAAAGCTACTCAATGTAGGACTTATCATTTGCGAACACTTCCTGAGTGGTGTGTTTTTGCGGGAAATACGGATAAACGCATCTAAAGCCTGCTTCACTAATTTCCGCTGGTATGCCCCGAGGACAGACAGAACGCAGCAAAGTGAAATCGACAAAACAAAAAAAAAATCCAAATTGGGCTGTGCTCCCATTGGGCCATCTAGCCGCCAGTCAGCTGGGTTCACTAACACATCTGCTCCTCTAATTAGACAGGGAGGGAGCGCCAGGGGAACCGCTGGTGTAATATGTGGTACTTAGACCGAGTGTGAGGAGTACATAGTTGTTTCTTTGGTACATGCCAGTGTGAGCACAAGATTGTGATTAATATGTAAAATAGAGGCTGGGCTTTACATAAATGACCTCAAAAGTTTCAGTGAAAAAATTGTTTTGACCTCTTAGAAGTGGAGTTTAGCCGAACTGAATGAATTCCTTCTCTGCATAGGATTCGATTTTTTTAATTATTTTTACAGACTACTTGACCTCCGAACCAATGAATCCTTTTAAAAGCCCTCTTCCTAGAACACAAAATCCCTGGCGTAAAATAGGTTTGAAAAACAAATACAGCAAAAAAAGCACATCTCCTTGAAAAACAATCTCTCCTGATTGAGCAACTGAATGAAACGCCTGTGTGTGTGTGTGAGTGTGTGTGTGTGGACCATGCTAAGATGATTGTGTACTGAAGTGTACTGTAAGTGTGTGTGTGTGTGTGTGTGTGTGTGTGTGTGTGTGTGTGTGTGTGTGTGTGTGCGTGCGTGCGTGCGTGCGTGCGTGTGTGTGTGTGCGCAATTTGCACACTTTCTCGTTGACCACTGTCAACCGAAAATACGGCGCATAACAAAAAAACAGGGCTTCTTTTTTCGGGAGCAGCGTAACACTGGGTACAGTCATGTTTGGAAGGCTCCATCTATCAAGCAATAAAAACTGAAGCAGAGAGACGCTGGGGTCATCCCTCTGCTTGTCATTTCATGAGACGAAGGGGAGGCTGTACATAAATCTTCACCCCGTTTGCCATAGAGAATTAGCTTGACACCCCGCAGTGACCCCCACTCCAAGCCCCCCCATCTCCCTGCTACAGACAAACACCCTCCCTGTGTTTATGAATCGATGATTGTGAGCGCTACATCATCTGATTATGCATGTCAGCCGTCTGCTCTCCCCTGGCAGCCCGCGCGCCAGCAAAGGAACCCAACGGCCGTGCTTCACCAGAGAGTGCGTCCAAAATCCCCCACGCATTATGCACATACATGAAGGAGCAATGAGGTGGCGCACGGCTGATGGATGCCGTTGAACTCGCAATCGCTATATGGTTGAATATTACATGTGTGTGTGGTAAGCCCCGTGAGGAATGGCTTGCGGAGCCCGTTTGTAGCTCTGGCGGACTCTCAGGCCATGGATGTAATTATTAGCTCAAAGCTAAACTCTGGCTCAAATCATGTCGATGTTTAATAAACTAAGATAACTAAACCCCATAGACGTGTCTATGAAGCAGCACAACGTGTTTATGATACACAGCGTATCCAATAGGGAGAGGGAAAGATATATTCATAACACAATAAACGAGATGCCTGGGGCAAGCATTTAGTTGTAATTTAAAGCAATTAATTGCAAATCTTTCAAACATGTCCAGACCGTAATATTTTTTTCAGCTGAAGAATATGTGATAATCTATAAAGGACCATGGAAGAGCTTGTTTCCAGAGATTACAGTTGTTTGTGTGTCTTACGAATACGATGAAAATACTTTAATCAGGCACACTGTGGAGCAGTTGAAATGCAATACAAAATATAAACATCACATGTTTGTTTATTTTGAATGCAAATGAAGGAATGATATGGGAATGATGAATGGGCATCGGAGGGGAAAATGGGTAAACAATGCCAACACTGATCACGGAGTGAAGACAATACATACCATACATTACCAGCAACGGTTAGAGCTGCATTCTGGAAGTCTGCGCCAAACACAATGCCTCCCAGCCCACCTCTGTGGCTCTGGCTCCTTGTTAAGTAGACTTTTCCCAGGGAGTGCGAGATTGGGTTAGGGTTTTGTTTTCGTATGGTGTGATTGACACTACCAGGTCAGTTGCGTGTCGCAATTTGAATCTGGTAGTTGTTTTTTTTACTCCACAAGCAAATGACAACAACTATTGTACCATCGATGTGAAGCAATCAAAGGTTACCAATAGGTGTTTTTCATTTCAAATCAGAAGGAAATCAGGAGTGGAATGAGAAGTACGCTGTGCGAAGGGTAAGATGGCCCTCGCAAACAACCTGGCCGTTATCTACGACAGTTATTCGAGACGGAAATGCCCCTTTTCTGCTCAAACTGGAAATGTACTTTTGATTCAGATTTCTATCTTTTGGTGCATTATTCATGTCTCGCTGAATGAGTTGTTCACGGGGCTTTTATTGTGATTTTCCCTGTTAGAGACCGCCGCCTTTATTGCCAGCATTAGGGATGTGGAATACGCGGCGGTGTATTCTCCCATGAGAAACTCAGCTGCACTTCATATGCAGTGGGGTCACAGTCCCAATCTGAGTGTGGGGGGGTGTGTTGGGGCGGGGGGCGGGGGGGGTAGAGCCTATCGGTTCAATCTCTCCCACTAAATTACCTTGGCAGATATCAAACACAGTCCTTCACTGTCACTGAACGATAATTGCAGTTGGCTGCCAGCACCAATGCTCCCTGGGTCATCAGGTGGTGCTGGTGGAGGTGGTGGTGCTGGTGGCGCTGGGTAAAGGAGTTATCAATCCGTTTCGAGCTCCCCGCTCTCCTTTTAATCCTTTTTCATTATTTTGTATTTTGTATGTCTCATTCTTATTCTGACCCTGATCTGGTGGTTTCTCTCTCTCTCTCTCTCCCTCTCTCCCCCCCCCCTCTCTCTCTCTCTCTCTCTCTTCCTCTCCCATTCCTAAATGACAGTGAGGAAAGGCACCTCTATTACAGGAACCTCCTTGTAGAACCATGCTGCTTAGCAATGACCTGAAGGACAAACAGGGAGATGGCGTCTTGTGGGAATACTGTACAGATGTGTTGATCAAAACACATTTCAGAAAATAAAGGAAAAACACTGTTTTGCGTCACTCACATTACCAGTCTTGCGAAGTTTTTATTTTAATTTTTTTTTGGGCAAAAATACTCCAAGGACCCTTGTGACTAAAGCCTTACGAGAATAACACAGTAGACCTCCAAACCTTGTAATCTGTCTGCCTATTTGTATTCTACTCGAGCACAATCGGTTTGAGACCCCACTCAGCCACCCTCCACCACCACCCTCCGGCACCACCACACCATATTTAGCCAAACTCTTTAAGTTAAACCGACAGAGTGAAAAGGCTCACTCATTCAAACGGCATAATGGGAAGAGACCCGAGCTAAATGGCGAAATGAATCCACCATCGACCAGCGACTGCATTAGCCCCTCGCAAATTCAGTCGCGTAGCCCAGACTGAAACAAAACGTCCATACCTGTTACTGATCCGATCTATACACATCATTTGTTCGGCTAACTCTTTGTGGTGTATATATAGAGCTCAGGATTACATTGTGGCATGTAAAAAGGATGATGGGGAAGCTTGTGACCATGGCTATTTGGGTCATAAGTTAATATTTATATGCCGTCGTTCTCACCGCCCTGCCGTGTTTGGATTATTCCGAGGGGTAAAAAAGGCAATCCAAAGAAAACCCTGCCAATTTCACACCAAAAGGGTCAGCCATCCACCAATGTCACACCTGGATTGGTATTTGCTTGTTTTCTATCAACTGTGTGTATTGTGTATTTCCCACCATTTAATTTCTGTTTTGCCCTGAATTGTAAATGATATATTTTAGATGGCATGAATATATATGAGGCATAATCAAATTATTGTGGGGTTGGTTCTCAATACAACATGTGTCAAAAAGACAGAATTAGACGACAATCACGACTCACGACAACCGCACAGTTTCCCGCATATACCACCTGAACAAAACAGCCTCGAGTGCAGCTTTAGTTACCTAAATATAGAAGCTTTGGATCGAGAATCTAAATCAATCACGTGTTGTGGGAATACCGCATACCACCGTATGATTGTACATGTTGCTCTGTGTCACACGTTGCCCGCTGCGTCTCTGTACGTTGTCAGGTTTTAAATAGACACAATCATCGCCATGACACTCCCAGAACAAGAACTCAAATAACCACTGCCTTCACCGCAGGGAAATGGAGAGGGGAAGTGGCTTGCTATAGGCCAGACCACTACTATGCCTCATAATGACCGTCTCTAAACCGTCTGTGAAACACAGACAGTGTTTCGCAGCAAAATAAGCAAACACGCAGGGCTACGAACAGCCTGCATGGGCGGGCGCTGGTGCTTTCTCCACCACTTGTGGGATTGCAGAGCGTGAGGCTGTTGTCATTATCTTGACACTTAGTGCCCGGTGTAAGAGGAGAAACCAAGTTAAAAGCACTTAGAGGAACGCCCCTTCATTTTTTCCCGTTTTTTTCTTTCTCTTTTTTTTTTATGCCTCTAAATGCCAGACAACAAGGTCACCATTCCACCAAAAATGAGTTCTTGCACGTCTTGCTTCTTGTCCGTACACATTTGTAAGGATGCGCAATTGTGTTTCATGTGACTTGACTGCATTGCACTTTGATATTTGTTGAGTGCATGCAAGCTGTGTCGATCAACAGCAAGAAAAAGTCCTTTACGATAAAAGCAGTGGTTCGTCCTGGGGATACAATCTGAAATAATCAAGCAGGTTCATTACAGCGTGTTTGTATGTTCTTAGTGGTTGGTGGAGTGGTGGCAGTGGGGCGTGACCACAAATAAATAGTGGTGTCCACTCAGACTGGTGCGCCAAGGAGCGGCCCAGCTGCTCCCTATTCAATCGATTGGCTCCTAATTAAGTTTCAAGGTGGGGGGCTCTGCTTCACATGAGTCCCCCACAACACCTGGTTGGAAAAAAGCAGTGAACAACGCTGTCTACCCAACACTAGGAAAATGTTTCCCTCGAATGGAAAAGCAAAGACGTGATTGTTGAAGGAACGTAGGCCGTCTTTGTGCTGTTTGATCGGAAATCCGAGGTAGACTTGGTTTCCCGCGAGTTTGCGAAGAAGTGTGCGCTTTCCACGGGTAACGAGAGCACTTTGAAGTGGCTCAAAAGGCAGAGGTTTCTAGCAGGATCAACATTTGCGGTGAAACCAGCAATCCACCGATTTCCAATCTAAAGAACAGAAGGACTATTTTTCCTCTCGACTTGAATTCCCCTTCTGGTTTGAAACCCCTGGGGTCCACTTGTTCACTTTCACACTTATAAAATATTGATCCTTAAATATTTACCCAGCACACTTCCCCAGGACCTGACCTGCATTCCCCGCACACTTGAAATATTCACCTTTCACTCAATAATGGATGAAGGCATCCTTGACTCACCATAACCCCCCCCAACAGCCATTATCCCTTGTGTGTGTGTGTGTGTGTGTGTGTGTTCAACCCTAAGGAATGAAGGGCCCCCAGGTGTCCATACACACGTGATATCAGACGATGAGACCATCGCACACAAACGGGTCATCTCTCTCTCCCGCCCTCCCTCTCCCCCTCTCTCTAGTTGGTGTGTTTTGTTATTAGGCCTGAAGCTGAAATGGTGTAAAAGGAGGTACATTTCAGGGTTGTCCACATCATGAAACCCTAACACCCAGACAAATAACCCTGTACAGCATGATCGGGGCAGGGGGTTGACCTCTGTGTCCCGGGCGTGAGAGCCTGGGTTCCTTGTCCATCGTGTCTATTTATAAGCAGGAGCCGACAGTCATGCGTTGGGGGGGGGCGCTGGTTCTGTGCTCAAGCGACCCGTGTTGTTCAATGTGACCGCTGATCGGGCTAATCAAGATTGTCCACATCCGCACCTACACCATCACACATACCTGTACACACAAACACACACACACGGCCATCCTCGCCCCCCGGAGCAAATTCTCCAGCTCTCAACCTGCCACTTTTCTCAGTAAGAGTGCAATGAGACAACACTGTCACGATCTTGGAGGAGGGGGGCAGAATTGGTCCGCCCCCCTGCACACATCAAATAATGGCATTCAAATTGTGTCAACGATCACTGCCCATTTCACACACACACACACACACACACATAACATGGCATAATACATGGCCATGTATTATACATGCCATAAAACATGGCAGCCTTGATTTGTGATGCCTCTGTGTCCGCTGTGATGTCTGTGGCCATAATCAGATATGAGTCAGATATGAGCCAATAAACGTGTGCCTTATCAGTGCTCCCGGAGGACAGGGGATGCTCCATTCCACTTACCACGCGTGTCTTGCTCCACTAAGATGGTCCACTTTTTGCTCATAGGCCTTTTTGTTATTTCGATAGCCGTATCTAAACTGCCACTAACACATAATAATTCTAACGGCAATAATAACGATAAAAGAAGAGAAAAGGACGCACCGTGATGGAAAAGGAACGTGTTCGTTGATGGATCAGCTCGCACTCTAACCGCCGCTTCGCCGCGCCGTCTGCCTTTGACTCGCGGGGGGAGTTTCCGTCCAAGGTCGCGAGGCTGGGAGAGAGTGTGAGAGCGTTAGCAGTTGCTCGCCACCCCCTGAGAGAGTTGGCAGTGGGCACACGCTTATATTACTGTTAATTTATGGCCTCAGACGCAGACACGCACACAGGGAATATGTTCCACCGCAAATGCTAGTGCTCGGCCTCAGAGTGCGCGTATCCCCGCGGCATATTACCTCATGCAGTCGACAAATAAACAGAATAGATGCCGCATGTCTGTTTCCCCCACAGGGTACAATGATTGTTTCATTTACGGACGGTGGTAATGTTGACGTGAACATTAAAATGAATGTTACGAGGCGAGGTGGATGGGGGGCAGTCTTGTAAGCCGTTATTTAAAGCTAGTTACATAACGTTACTATTTCCCATCCTGACCTGCATGGCAGAGTGCGCGTGTGTGTGGTAGTAACGTGTAGCTTAGCGCAGTTAGGGCAGATCAAAATGGAGAGTAAATCCTTTGAGACATAACCGGCCATAATAGACATCACTAAATCTAGGCGGTAAATAGTATTAGAGGTCCATCAAAATAGAAACAAACTCTCTCTGCAGGAAAAATAGTAATACGTTGGACAAGGAAGTCCGAGCTTTCTCCTCCGTCAACTTCACAATCCTTCATGAGTTGCAGTTTTGTAGATTCTCGCAGAAATGGAAGAAAACAATGTAAAAGTATACAGAAATGCAAGCAGAGATGTGGGAGTTCGGTATAATCCAAAAAACATCTCTTCATATTCAACACACAGTTCAGATAAGACAGTTATGCTGATGTGTCCGTGACTACAAAAATGTGCATGCAGCATAACATGCATATCTCAGTCATGGTTATGAAACTCTGAGGGAGGGACTCAAAGACACTGAAGCTAAAGGAAGAAATGAGCCAATCCTGAAAAACCCAGTGCAATGACCCATGTTTCACCAGGCGTGGTGCTCACCTTGAGATGATCTTTTTGTACTCTTTACCAGGAGCCTGCTCAGCTGTAACCCTGGGTAATCCTGCACAGGATACACCAGTGCATAATTGGATTTTTGTTGGGGTTTGGGGCGTAAGCTGACTTTTTGCATCGCTGGGAATATAAATTGATTGTTTATTCAATAATGCAAGTGTGCTTGTGTGGATTTTCCATGTGTCATTATCTGGCCATCAATATCTGATACCTTCTCTGAAGAGGAGGAATATCTGATTTTCCCTTTTGATTTCCTCAGTTGTGCTTTGAGTGGTCATTCACATTTAAATTCATCAGGTCTAACTTTGAAGAGCTCCTCCTGATTCTCCATGTCTCCTGTCTTTATTATATTACACAAAAACGTACATTTTTCGCTTCTTTTTCACTTAATTATTAGCTCCACAAAGCACCATCCATCTCATTTAGATATCGGAATTAATTAACCTTTTTCTCTCCCCCCCTGCAAATTTAAGCAGGCAAAACATTCACTTTTAATGTATGCTGCAATCTACATTTCCCTAATGACATGTAACATCAGTATGACTTTTAATTATTAGTTAATTACTATTAAATGACAATTTAAATCAATTTATTACAGAACGTTGATTTAAGGACTGATTTAGATGCAGATACATCTGCATGCAATGTTCCATTTTCAGAGCTGCACTGTCACACAAGCACACACATGGAAATAGAATAATTAACCCCTAATTATTAACGAGGACGGGGTCAAAACGTGACCATCGTGTCTTCACTGCAGTGTTCAGCTAAAACATCACATGTGCTAATCACGCGTGTCATACAATCACATAACACCATAATGAAGTGTAATTCTTTACATGTAAAAAAAAAAGAACTTGGATGTGAACACAACCTAATAGGAGGGAGGCTTGTGTATTCAGAGTGAGTGATTATCACGCACTTCAGCCACACGCTCATGAATAGAGCCCCTCTAAAGGCAAGCTCGACAAAATACTCATTTTAAAAAGAGAACGACTGGCACGGAGTGGGCGATCGAGTGTGGGTGTAGGAGAGAGCGAGAGAGAGACGCACACTCTTTCTGTTTTCCCTGCCGCCCGAAAGCCATCTTCGAGGGTTAGGGGGGTTGAGGGGGAGGGAGAGATGGAGGTGGTAGGTGGGAGGGGTGGGGGTGTGGAAAGAGAGAGAAAGTGGAGACAGGTAGAGACAGACAGAGAGGTGGTAGACAGCGAATGGTGGGAGAGAGGCCGAGAGAGACTGCAAGAGAGCGAGAGCGAGGAAGGGAGAGAGACAGACAGAGACAAGAGAGAGACAGACTGATACAGAGACGGCCCTCGCCGAGGGCCCAGGGCTAGCCGCTAGTGGCGGCGCGGCCTCCTCTGCATGGTAATGTGAGGGGAACAAGGGCTCTGTCATTAGAGCGTGTCATCTGGGGGAGTGCCTGGCCGGTCCGGTGATAACACAAATGTGAGGTGGTGAGAAGAAAGAAGGAACTGAGGGGTGAGAGTGCGAAAGACCGAGATGGGAGGAAAGGGGACTAGAAAATCACAGAACACAGCATGCGCCGCCACACAAGCGCGTGCCCGTGCGCTAGGGTGGACGGGGGGTCGATCCAGCGACACAAATAACCAGCACAAAACAGATTCACACCTTGGCTTCAAGCACCAAGCACGCCAGGTGTGACACGAGGCACCGCTTGTTCAGTGTTCACGCACTAAGTGCTCAGTAGGCTATAAGAGGCCTCCGCCTGCACTCTTCACCTGCAGAAAACACAATCAGCAAGGACAAGGACGGAAGGGGTGGCACGGGAAGGGATTGTGGAGTTGGAGGTATGGTACAATTACATTTACATTTACGCCATTTAGCAGACGCTTTTGTCCAAAGCGAATTGCCATTTGCAGGGGTCAGCTATGTACAGCGCCCGGGGAGCAATTTGGGGTTCAGTGTCTTCCTCAAGGACACTTCGACATGTGGACAGTTGGAGGTGGGGATCGAACCGCCAACCCTCCGGTTAGTGGATGACCTGCTCTATCCACTGGGCTACTGCTACTGGTTGTGGATGTGGAGGTGGTGGAGGTGCTACTACTACTGGTTGTGGAGGTAGTGATTGAGGTGGTTATGGAGGTGGTGGTGTTGGAGGCATTGCTAGAGGCATTGGTGGTGATGGAGGTGGAAGAGGAGGTGCTGGTGTCGTAGAGAACTCTAGCAGTTCTTCTCTTATGTTCAATGGTTAGGTACAATACAGAGGAAATATTTCAAAAGACAACCACCAGAGTATATTCTGGTAAAATAACATAGTAACAGTAAAATAAGTGAACCTGAGGTCAGTCTTGAGAGTGAACATTGGACTTATGCATCATTTTGTTCTTCCAACGTTTGAAGCTCTGCCTACATGGGAAGCTTCCTCTGATTGGCTCTTGTGAGCATACGCTGTCCTATCCAATGGGTGTTAGCGTGGGAACTCCTTCTGGAGTTCAATTCGGTTTCCATTGACATCTTATTTGGGCATTGATTATCATCCCTTGGTATGCATTGCATGTTGTATGTGACCTGTCAAGCATCCTCTGGTTTCACAAACCATGACCACATAAGGTCACACTAAATGACGAGATGGGGATTTAAGGCCCAACTGAGTTTCTACGCTTGGTGAGGGCCTTTTAAGGAATTTGGTGATAGCAGATGGACAATATATTCCACAAATATATTCCACAAGGTGAAAGAGGAGGTGGTGGCGGTTATGGAAGTGGAAGAGGAGGCCGGTGGTGATGGAGGTGAGCGGAGCAGAGAGATGATGAAAAGGGACCGCAGCGAAATGAGCAGGGCATGGCGCCAGACAAATGACATGAGCAACACAGGCATGCGCACGCGCACGCACGTCAACGCACGTCTCACCAGCCTCTCCCTCTCATATGCCCTCTGCATCCCCCCCCCCCCCTCCCCCACACACACCCTTCGGTGATTGCCAATTATCGGCGATGCTGACTCGACCCCATTTACTCCGAGCCTGTCAATCAACATGGCTAGATGGTTACAGGTCCCTCTCTGTGTCCTCCTTGTCACCGTGCCAATGGGGGGAGGGGGGGAACGACGAGCAAACTTTGAGCTTCAGAAGCACTGCCTGATTGTTTTATTGCCACATGAAATGACAGGCTCTTTATTCAATTCAAATAAAAGGGGTTGATTTGGTTGCATTGTGCATCCACGGTGGTAGCCTTGATAGGGGCCAACATTTGTCTGATTGTTTTTGTTGATATGACGAGGTTGTAGTGTCGTCATGTGAAAACAATCAGCTTGAGCTCTAGTTCTACATAACCGTGCAACACCGCATTACTAGTTGGGATGTTATTGATGTAGCGCGGTTTTGAACAAAGTGCTTCAAAGTGCTTTCCTAGAGTGCAAAAATAAAAAAGACATACAATGCAATAAAAGAAACAACACAAAGCAATACATATCCACCCTAAAGCAGGCCAGAAATTGCATAAAGATTGCATCCAAAATATATAAAATAGGCAAGCCTAAGAGTGATTATGCAGAAGTAGTAAAGTCCACACTGCAGCAATTAAATCATCCAAAACGAAAATCCTCCAGAAGTAAAAACATGAATGACAGAGTTTTCAATTTTCAATACTCAACTACGATAGCGTGTGAGCATGTGTGTGTTCTGTCTACTGATTCTATCAAAGAACTGCTGCAATTCCAATGCTGTGATACTTCTTTACAGGCATGGTCTGGAGACGATCCCAAGAGAGATTGCAGGAGTCAGCTTACAGTTAGCAAATCTTCATCTTTTACCCTCAGAGGAGAACTTTTCTATTTCTATCAAATCCAACCTGTGTTTACTTGAGTCAAACACAATGCGATCACAAAGTACAAATGACATTATGGTTTGTCGATATACTCATGGTGAAACTCAACTATGAAAGGAGGAAAAAACTTGGAAAAACATCAAATCATTGGCGTCAAAGAAAACAGTTTCTCAAACTAAATCCCGTTTAGCTAGTGGAAGTGAAGTGTAAAATGATCAGGAAGTGAAACGTCCATTTGTCAGGGACAAACCTTTTTTGTTTACTTGAAAGGATAGAGTGTGCCAAGACAACAAGATGTCGCACATTCCAATCCACACGCTCCAGTCTCCCTGTGGCATTTCCACTGGTCTGTCCATGACACAACAGAACAACCAGAACAAACTAAAATGTCTCATTCGCTTGATTCCACCATTCACAAACGTGCTACTCTTAAGCCCAAAGCACAATTATGTCTTAGAATTTGCGTAGACTTGAGTCGCATTTGAAGCGAGTGAAAACAACTCAGCCGCGCTACATTGGTGCGCTGTGTGCTTTGTGGCGTTACAAAAACAGCTAGTTTTTGGTTGTGTTGTGCTATAGATATGAGGCAGAATTCTCACTCCCCATGCTTTTGGCCTTACCCTTAGCTCTATGAGCAATTACAAAAAGAGAGGACAAAAAAAGAAAATGCAGAAACGCAGAGAGACAGTGTGACCAACAACATTACACTAATCTGTCCTGACAACAAAAAAGTTTCAGGGCTACGGCCTAGCGCGGGATTAGCTACACCGCGTCAGTATGTCGAGTCATACTTGCTCTTAGGCTGTAGATTGTCACACATGGGCTCCCAGGGCTGCACAGCGGGTTTTCAAAAACACATTTCTGAAGCCCATCATCGCTTAAACCTACATGACAACTGACTGTTGATTTTGTTTTGGTGTGACAAGAGGTCCTGATGTTCCACATTATTCCATTGCATTGTCACAGAAAGATCACTCACAATCTGAAAGATTACGGGCAGAAAAAAACAGGATAAAACACCGCAGAAAACCACAATATCATAACTCTTTTTGTTTATACATTTGATGTGGAGAGCATTATGCGCCATAACACTTTAGACAAATACAGATAGCGGCACTTTGAATAACCAAGGCCTGTTCTCATTTCTCACTGTTGGTGCACAGGCTTGTCTGTGAATGAGCGATCGCTGCTGCGGAGGCTAATGAATACGTCTGTTCGCCCGCGGCCGACATAGCATAGGAAGAGAAACAACATCGCCACACTAATCATCCGCCATGTCTGGCGGTCGAGTGTGGCTTTTTGTCAGGCAACAGACAGGGGCACGATTTGCATAAAATAATATATAGATGTGTGTGTGTGTGTGTGTGTGTGTATGTGCTTGTGTGTGTCGGTGTGTGTATATATATATATATATATATATATATATATATATATATAGAGAGAGAGAGAGAGAGGGGGACGTGAAAGTCAACAAGAGGTTCACAAAAAGTCGACTGCAAGCAGTGCAATGAACGGATGGTGGGTTCACATGAGCTGTCCAAAACAATCTCGGGG